>NW_004624900.1:2560149-2682123 GCF_000247695.1 Heterocephalus glaber
GTTTTGGTCAAGACGATTACTGAGGCTCTGTGTTCTCAGAGTCTCACATCAGGAGACACATGATACCAGCTCATCTAACTATTGGTTACATTAAATTTGATTTCAGATCTCTCTATTGTAATGGTACTTTTTCCCTTTGAAATTATTGATCTTTACCTGTTAATCCTTTAAGATGGCAATATCTTGTTTCCATTGACTTTCTGTTTCTATCGATTAATCAGCCTACCTTCTTTTCTCCCTTCTTCCCTCCTTCCCTCCCTCCCTTCCTTCCTTCTTGCCCTCTCCTCCCCTTTCTTTTCCCTCCCCTCCCCATCTCTGACTATGTTGCTCAGGCTGGCCTTGAACTCCTTCAGTTCTTCTGCCTCCTGCTGGCTTATGAGCCATTTATTTTTATTGTGATAAAATATATATGACATAAAATTTGCCATTTTGATCATTTTTAGGTTATGACTCAGTGGTATTAATTACACTCACACTGTTGTGTATCCATCATCACTCTCCATTTCCAGAATCTTTTATCATTCTAACTGGAACTCTGTATCCACTGAGCAATAACTCCCTACCCCCTCTCCCCTAGTCCTTGGCAGCTACCACTCTACTCTTTGTCTCTATGAATTTGACTTGTCTAGGAACCTCAAATATTTGATCATACAGTCTGTCCTTTTGTTCCTGCCTTCTTTCACCTAACATCATATTATTCAAGATTCATCCATATTGCAGCATGTGTCAGAATTTCATTAAAGCTAAATAATGTTCTGTTGTGTGTATACACATTTTCTCTATCTTTTTTTGAGGGGGTGGGTACTGGGGATTCCCCTAAGATGTTTACACTGACCTATATACTCAGTCCTTTATTATATTTTTTAAAACTTTGAAACAGGTTCACTGAGTTTCCCAGGCTGGGGTTGAACCTGAATTTCTCCTGCCTCAGCCTGTAGAGTGCTTGGATTATGGGTGTGCACGATCACACCCATCTTTTTATTTATTGTGTTAATGAACACTTGGGTTGTTTCTACCTTTTGGCTTTTCTGATTAATGATGTTATGAGACAAGTATGCAAATATCTGTACAAGATCCTGGTTTTCAATTCTTTTGTGTATATATTCCCAGAAGTAATTGCTGGATCATATAGTAATTCCATTTTTTAATTCTTTTAAGAACTGTCATACTCTTTCCCATAGCAGCTGTACCATACCACTTGTACTCTTATCAGCAATTTGTGAGGGGTCTAGTTTCTCCACATCTTCACCAAAATTATTTTTCTTTTCTAAAAAATTGTAGCTATATGTTATCTTAGTCAGTATGAAGTGATGTCTCATTGTGGGTTTGTTTTGCATTTCTCTAATGGCTAATGATGTGGAACACTTCTTCATGTACCTGTTGACCACTTGTGTGTCTTGCTTGGGGGAAATATCTGTATAGAATCTTAGCTTATTTTTTTTTTGGTACTGGGGTTCAAACTCAGGTCCTTGTGCTTGTGCAGCAGGTGGAGAAACCACTGAGCTAAATCCCTGGCCCTCTTAGCTTATTTTTAATTAGGTTATCTTTTTATTGAGTTGTAGGATTCTTTAATTCCAAATACAAGTCTCTAATCAGGTATATTATATGCAAATATTTTCTCCCATTTTTATAAGGTGGTCTTTTCACTTCCTTAATAATTTCATTTGATATGGATCTCCAATTTCATCGCACTATGGTCTGATAATATACAGGGGATAACTTCAATTCCTTTGCACTTACTTAAGCATGTTCTATGTGCGAGTATGTGGTCTATTTTGGAGAATGACCCACGTGCAGCTGAGAAGAATGTGTATTCTGATTTTGTGGGATGGAAGACTCTGTAAACATCTGTTAAGTTCATTTGTTCAAGAGTTTGATTGAGTTCTAATATTTCATTACTTATTTTTAGTCTAGTTGATCTATCTATTTGTGACAGTGGGGTGTTGAGGTCCCCCACAATTGTATTAGTGCATATATGACTTTTCATGTCCGTTAGTATTTGTTTTATATAGCTGGGCACACTAGTGTTTGGTGCATAGATATTTATGATTGTCATCTCTTCCTCCTGGGTTGTTCCCTTTACAAGGATGTAGTATCCTTCTTCGTCTCTCTTAATCAGTGTTGGTTTGAAATCTACTTGATCTGCAAAGAGGATAGCTACTCCAGCTTTTTTGGGGGGTTCCTGTCTCATGGAGTATTGTTTTCCACCCTTTAACTTTCAGTCTATGAGTTTCCTTTTGAATTAAGTGTGTTTCTTGTATGCAGCATATTGTTGGATTTTGCTTCTTGACCCATTCTGCCAGTCTATTTCTTTTGATTGGTGAATTGAGACCATTAACATTGATGGTTATAACTGAAACGTATTGACTTGTCATTGCCATGACTTTTTCTTTTTGTTGGGTTCTCCTCCTTTCCATTGAATTTCTTGTCATGCCAGATGGGTTCATTCTGCTTTGCTTCCTGGGGTTGTGATCCTCAATGTCTGTTCCTAAGATATTGTGTAAAATTCTTTGGAGTGCTGGTTTGGTATTCACGAAGTTCCTAAGGTGCTCTTTGTCATGAAAATATCTTATTTCTCCATCCATTTTGAAAGATAGTTTTTCAGGGTTGGAAATCAATCTGGGTTGGAGGCTGTTTTCTTTTAGGACTTGGAATATGTCACTCCAAGCTCTTGTTGCCTTGATGGTTTGTGTTGAGAAGTCTGCTTTCTGATGGGCTTTCCTTTGTATGTGATTTGTTTCTTTCCTCTAAGTGCTTGTAGAACTTTGTTCTTCTGTTGAGTTTCTGGAATCTTAACAATTATATGCCTATGTGTAGATTTTTTTTTGTTCAAGGCTATTTGGAATCCTATATGCCTCATTTATCTGTATGTCAAGCTCTCTTCCCCTGCTTGGGAAGTTTTCTGCCATTATTTCTGTGAAGAGATTTTTTTATGTCATCTGCACTCTCTCCTGTTCATTGACTCCAATCAGTCTTATGTTACTCTTCTTTGGATCATCTAGCAGCTGCTGGATTGATTTCTCATGTTGCCTTATAATTTTGAAGCAATTTTTCTTTTCCTGGTCACTAATTGCAATCTTATCTTCTATATATGAAATTCTGTCCTCACATTGGCTCATTCTGCTGTGTAGACTTTCAAATTTCCAATGATGAATGTCATTATATTGTATACCTAAAATGTACCAATGATTAGAATGAATAATCGATAATGCAAAATAGGAAGAAAAGGTCCAAAGGGGTAGGGATAGTGGGAGGGGCAGGAGAAAGGAAAGAAAGGAAAGGAAAAATGATGAGAAATGGAAAAAATGGAAATAAAGTCTTTGTAAATAGGAAGGGTGGAGGGGATGAAGGAGGGCTAGGAATGGGGAAAAAATAAGAACCAAGATGCATTATGTAAAGGTACAATTCCCAATGAGAAATGTAATTGTGTTGCATACCTAAAATGTACCAATAAAAGAATTTAACAAAAAAAAATTTCATTTGATAAATCTTTTTAATTTGGATAACATCCAAGTTACCTAATTTTTCTTTTGTCGCTTACACTTTTGGTGTCATATCAAAGAACCATTGCCAAACTCAAGGTCATGCAGATTTACCCCTGTTTTTTTCTCTAATAAGAGTTTAATGATTTTTAGATCATATATTTAGGTTGTTGATCCATTTTTGAGTCAGTTTTTGTATATGTTGGGTGAGAGCTAGCCTCATCATTTTGCATGTGAAAATCTAGTTGTACCAGCACCATCTGCTTAAGACACTATTCTTTCTCTCATTTAATGCTCTTGGGATCCTTGTCAACAATCAGTTGGCCAGCTGGGTATGGTGGTACATGCCTATAATTCTGACACTTTGGGAGGCTGAGGCAGGGAGAATTGTGAGTTTGAGGTCATATTGGGCTACATAGCAAGTTCATCCGGAGCATAGCAAGACCCTGTCTCAAAAAGATAAAAGATAAAGAGAAAAAAAATCAATTTGCCATATATGAATGCATTTATTTCTAGACTCTTAGTTCTAGTCCATTAGTATATAGTCTGTCCTTAAACCAGTACCACATTGTTTTGATTACCATGTGTTTGTAGTAGGTTTTGACATTGAGAGTCCTCCAACTTTGTTCTTCTTTTTTGGTGACCCTCATTTCCATATGAATTTGAAGATTGGCGATTTCATTTCAAGGGAAAAACAGCTGTTAGAATACATCGAATGTATAGGTTGCATCAAATAATGTGTTAGATTTTAGGACTGCTGTAACACAGTACCGCTAACTAGGATGGCTTTCAGAAACTGAGAAACTTCTCTAACGGTTCTAGACATTAGAAATCCAAAACCAAGGTTTCATCTTGACTGTGCTATCTCTGAAGGCTCAGAGAAGAATCTGTTCATTGCCTTCTCTTGCCTGTGTGTTTGGCAGCAGGCCTGGGGGTGCTTTGGCTTGCAGCTTTGCGACTCCAAGGCCTGCCTACATCTTCACCTGGCATCTTCTCTCTGCACATCTGTCTCTGTGTCCAAAGTCCCCTCTTTTTGAAAGGGCAGCAGTCATATCTGATTCAGGGCCCACCATAATCTAGGGCAGTGATGGCAAGCCTATGGTACACATGCCGCAGTGGGCTGTTTGTATCATTGAAAGCTCTAAAAAGTTTGCCATCACTGCTTTAGGGTGACATCCCAACTAACTATATCTATGAAGACTTTGTGTTCAAAGTCACCTTGGAAGGTTTCAGTGGATGTCTTTTTAGGAACTGAGGGGCACTAGAACGGTTAGTAGTAACATCTTAACAATATTGAATTCTTTCTATCCATGATCACAAGTGCCTTTCCATTTATCTAGAGCTTTTACATTTTCTTTCAGCAGTGTTTTATAAATTTCAGTATTCAAGTCTTTCGCATCCTTAAATTTATTTTATTTATTATAAATAAATTTATTTATTTTTAGTTTGTTCTTTTGATGGCATTTCATTGTTTTCAATGCTATTGTAAATGAAATTGCTTTCTTAATTCTCTTTTTGGATCGTTCATTACTACTAGATAGAAACACAATTGAATTTGAGTGTTGCTCTTATATCCTGTAACTTTGCTGACTTCATTTATTAGGTCTAATACCTTTCTTTGGATTCTTTGGGATTTTCTGTGTATAATCTTATGTTGTCTGCAGAGGGTTAGTTTTCTTCTTCATCACCAATTTGGATGCCTTCTATTTGTTTTTCGTACTTAACTGACCTAGCTGGAACATCCAGTTAAATATTGAACAGCAGCGGTGAAAGTAGGCGTCCTTGTCTTATTCCCGACCTAAGAGGGAATCTTTCAGTCTTTTACTCTTGGCAATGTTAGCTAGCTATTGGCTTTTCACATATGGCCTTCATCATGAATAGAATTTTAGTATTAGTTTTCTGAATTTTTTTAATAATGAAAAAGTATTGGATTTGTCATACGTATTTTCTACATCAATTGAAGTGATCCTGTGGGTTTTTCTTTGTTCTATTAATGTGGTATATTAGTATGATTTTCTTACGTTAAACCAGTCATATATTCTTGGGATTAATCCACCTGGTCTTGATGTATAATTCTTATGTTTCCTGCTGCTCCTGAGAATTTTTCATGTATATTCATAAGAGATCCTGGTCAATAATTTTCTTTTGATGGCTTTCACTGGCTTTGGTATTAGGGTAATGCTGGCCTCATAGGATGAGTTAGAAAGTATTCTTAAATTTTTTGGAAGAGTCTGAGAAGGATTGGTATTACTTCTTGAAGTATTTGGTAGAATTCATCACTGAATTTTATACTGGTTCTGTGCTTTTCTTTGTTGGGAGGTTTTTGATTACTTTTAATTTGTTATAGGTCTTTTGAAATTTACCATTTATTCTTGAGTTAGTTTAATAATTTGTGCATTTCTCAGAATTCATTTATGTTATCCAACTTGTTAGTACATAATTGTTTATAATATGTTAGTAATACTTTCTATTTTTATAGGGTCCATAGTCTTTCCCCACTTCCATCTCTCATTTTATGTATTTGTATCTGTTCTTTTTTCTTTGTCAGTTTAGCTAAAGGTTTGTCAATTTTGTTGATCTTCTCAAAGAACCAATTTCTTATTTCATGGATTATCTCTTAGTTTTCTATTTTCTACTTATCTCCACACAATATTATTTTCTTCCTTCTGCTTGCTTTGGGTTTAGTATGTTCTTTTTCTAGCTCTTCAAGGTATAAACTCAAGTTATGGATTAGAGGTCTTGTTTTTAATGTAAGCATTTTTTCTTCCTCATATTATTATAGTCACCCAGCTATTTTTTGGTTACTTTTTGCATGCAATATTTTTTCCATCCTTTTTGTTTTAACCTATGTGTCTTTGGATCTAAAGTGATTCTCTTGCAGTTAGCACATAGTTAGATTATGCTTTTCATCTATTCTGACAATCTCTGCCTTTTGACTGGCATGTTTAACCCATTTACAAAGTAATTATTGAGAAGAAAGGACTTCTCCCATTTTGTCATTTGTTTTCTATATGATTCATAGCTTTTTTTTTTCTGGTTCTTCATTTGTTCCATTACTGCTTTCTCCTTTGTGTTGTTGATTTTTTTTTATATGATGAGCCAATTTGATTCCCCTCTCATTTCTTTTTGTGTATATTCTTTAGTTGCAGTTCTGATGGATACTACATTTAACATTTTAAATTTCTACCAATCTACTTGAATTAATACTGACCTAAACTTCTTCAAAGTTATAAAAAATGTTTCTATTAATTCATATAGACAGATAGTTGAATAGAGGTTACCAGGGTCTGGAAGAAAAGAAGATGAGGAGTTATTCTTTAATTAGTCCATAACTGTCGTAGTTACTTTGTTGTTGCTGAGACACAATACCTGACACCCATAGCTCTAAGAGGAGAGGTCTATTTAGGCTCATAGTTTGTAGAGTTTTCAGCCCATAGTAAGCTGGCTCCAAGGCAGGGCAGCATGGCAGAGGGGCATCACAGGATCAAGGGAGGAGGGAAGGAGACCGATGGTTCAGGCAATGCCCTCAGTGACTCACCTCCTCTGATCAGGCTTCACCTCCCAATGTCACATTTAGCTGCAGAATCATAAGCATGCTAATCCACTGAGGAGTATCTGTCCTCTTGATCCAGTCACCTACCCAGTCACCTACTGATGAGTGCATGAGGCTTTGGCGGGACATCCAGATAGAAGCCATAACAATAACATTTGTGTATGAGGATGGAAATTTTCTAGATAATGGTGTAGTATACAAGATCTTGATAGACTTTGAGTCTTGTACCTTAGACCACTCTGCCATCCTGATACTCAGTTTTGATATACTTAATGTTAATGAAATTATACTTTTAAAATGGTTAAAATAATAAATTTTGTGTATCTTGTACCACAATAAAAACAGGTTAAAAATTTTGAACTTGTATAGCTCTGTCCCTATATTTATATTATTGTTCTCACAAAGTTTATTTTTATACATTGTATCCTAGTAACATATGTTTACTATTACAGTGGTACCTCAGTTTAGGAGTTTAATTTGTTTTATGATTTTGGGGATGATGGCTGGATTTGTGTTTGTATGGGGAATATGGCTGTGGTTGTGTTTGTCACCCAATGTGAAATCTGTGAGCAGAAGCAAAATGTTGCTGAATGCTTTTGTTTGAGAACTGAATTGTTTACACACAGAAGCATTCGTGAACTGAGGCATTACTGTATTTTTATGCCTTTGACTTTTAAATCATGCAGGAAATAAAAAGTGGAAAACCACTTTTATAAACCAAAAGTACAATAATGTAAGGTTTTAACTCAACTATGTATTTACATTTCCTAGAAATGTTTATTTCTTCACACAGTTTGAAGTTACTGTCTAGTGCTCCTTCATCACAAACTGCAAGGATCTTGTTTGTAATATTTCTTGTAGGGCAGGTCTAGTGATAGTAAACTCCCTTAGATTTTGTTTATCTAAGTATGTCTAAATTTTGTTTTCATTTTTGAATAAAATTTCTGGTTTCTTAGTTATAGAATTATGGGTTGAAAGAGTTTTAAAAATTTAAATACTTTGTCTTCCCATTTCCTTGTTGCCTGCATGTTTCTAATGAAAAGTTGGATGTTGAGATGTTAATCTTTTTGAGAATTCCCTGTATGTAACAAGTTACTTCCTTTGCCATTTTTGAGACACTTTATTTCTTCAGAAGTTTGATTACAGTGTGCCTTGTGGTGGATCTCTGAGATGATGATTGTACTTGGAGTTTGTTGGGCTTCATGGTTTTGTAGATTCTTGCCATCAAATTTGGAAAACTTACAGCCATTATTTCTTCCAGTATTTTTTCTTTCCCTTTCTCTTTCTCCCTCTCTATGTCTGTCTCTCTCTTATTTCTGGAATTCCCATAATGTGTGTTGGTGTCCCATAAGTCCCGTAGACTCTTCATTTTGCCTCATTCTTTTTTCTTGTCCTCCTGAGACTCAGTGGTTTCAATTTTTGTTCACTTTTCTCCTTTTTTTCTTTGTATTTCAGTTTTTCTTACTTAATGTTCACAGATTCATCTGACTGCTCAGCTTGGCCTTTGAACCTTATGATGATTAACCTTAATTGTGTTAATTTGATTGGCTTTGGGATTCATCTGGAGCGTTGGTGGAGCTCTCTTCTGGGTTTGTCTGGATGGATCATGGAGGTATGGCCTTGGGATGTATGTCTGGTTCCTTGTCCCTTCCTCTCTGCTACTATACTCCTGGCTCTGCTTTCCAGCCACCATGAAGTAAGCACCTTTGCTCCACCATGCCCTTCTGCCATGATGTTCTTGTCTTGGAGCCAGCTGACCATGGACTGCATCCCCTAAAGCCTTGAGCCCAATTAAACCTTTTCTACTTTAAATTGTGGATGTCAGGTGTTGTGTCTCAGTAAGAAAACTGATCATATAAACCCCTATCATGGACTTTTCATTTCAGTTGTTGAATTTGAAGCTATAGAATTTCTGGTTGATTCCTTTTAGTAATTTCTGTCTATTTGATATTTTCATTTTTATATATCATTTTTCTTCTTTTCTCCTTTGTGTTTTCTTTTAGCTTTCTGAACATGTTGAAGACAGTCCTTTTAAGTTAAATGTTGTGATATTTGGGCTTCTTTGGGGACAGTTTCTGTCAGTTAATTTGTTTCTTTGAATGGGCCATCTTTCCTCTTCTCCTGGATGTCTTTTGATTTTTTTGATGTAAACTGAACATGTGACTATGATAATGGCAACTGTGTACACATAGTCTGGGCCTCAGCTGGGAAGATCAAGTGTTCAGGGGCTGGAATCATGGAGGGTCCTTCACTCTGAGCTATGAAGGCTGGGCTTCTCTGGGACTGTCAGATAGAGCAACTTCCACATGGCTTTGGAGAGGTGAAATAGGGGCCAGGAGGGAGATGCAGGGACCAGAGGGAGGAGAAGGGAGATGTTGTGTAATTTAAAACTTAAGGCTTGCTTACTTTTGGAATTTCCCATGTAGTATTTTCAGCCCATAGCTGACTACAAGTTACTAAAGCCCTGGAAAGCAAAACTGTGGACAAGGCGGGGACAACTGTGTTGGGCACATTCAGCCTCAGCAAGCTGGTGTGCTCTGCTGGAGATGAAAGGGAGAGAGGGGGCTGTTGGGAGGAAAGAGGGGAGGACATCTGTGGTGGGGCGGGCCTCGCTGCTCCTGGGTGGCGCTCAGAGGTCTGCCTCCCTCCACTCTTTCCTGACAGCACCTAGCAGGGAAGGAGGGCTGGGGCACCTCATTAGATTGTGAGAGTGAAAGTCCAGGTTGCCCAAATGGGGTGGGGCTACAGTTTTTACAGTGGTTTTAGGCTGGCATAGGGTAGTTATTATCTAATAGTTATCTGTCTCACTAGGCTGCTGCTTTTCTGGTGTTTTAGCTTGCAAGAACAGGCTTTTGTGGGACATTTTTGTCCTGATCCTATTGGTTTCTCCTCCAACACCCACTGCAAACTATGTAAGGCAAGGAGATAATTTAGGGAGCTCACTGCCATGTCATTCTGAGGTCTCTAGACAGACATCTTTCTTCTCTTCACTTTTCAGAGTCTACTGTTTGTTTTGTGTATGTAATGTCCAGGGTCTTTGGGTATATTTGCAGAGGAATAGGAGGAGGTGAATCTGCAGTATCCTATTTTTTTGAGTTAAATTTTAAAGAAGTGTGGCACATATCATCAGGCTTCCCTCCATAAAACCAGGATACCATTTTATACTCCTACCAGAAGTGTGTGGGTGCCTGTGGCCAACCCTGGCTGTTAATGGCCTTTTTCATCTTTGCTGATCTGAAAGACACAAAAATGGTAACATGTATTAATTTTGTTTCTTTGGTTTCAAGTGGAGGTTGAAAATTTTTCATATGTTTATGCCCTAATTTTTTCCTCTCTCATGAATTGCCTCTTTATATCCTTTGAGAGGGAGAATTGAAAATTGAAAGAGAGTAATCTGCTGCTGTTATCAGTCTAGTCAGGAGGCAGAAACCACAGCAATCATTGGAACAGAGGGAACTTGATATCAAGAATTGATCTCTAGGTACAAGGTTGTTAACTAGGTTATTGAAAGGGTTTTCTAAGGGAACACTAAAGTATTACGGAGGTGGCGAGTGCAGGAAGCGGCCACTGCCTGTAGGGCCAGGGAATCAAAGGCAGAAGATTGGAGTTATTAAAATGCAGGAGATGAAGGGAGAGGCCCCAGGGAAACTTCAAGTTTCAAGGAGAGGGTGTGAGGACGTCAGTTCTGCAGGCTTTGGTAAACTGCAGACTGCTACGAGGCAGAGCCACTGCTGCCCTGGGGGAAGCGCACTGTTGGAGTGGCTCCCCAAAACAGGGAGGACCCGAAGCAAGTGGCAAGTAGCAGGCTCTTCCTCCTCTCTGGTTGCAGGGTCCCTCCCATGCCTCTGTTGAGAGGTCTTGGAGCTGGCTGGCCAGGCTGAGGGGATTTTGGGAGTGTGAGCCAGGCCCAGTGTCTCAGAGACCTATGTAGAAGGGTATCCCAACTTGATCACTCCCTGACAGGTGTTGCTGTGTGCTGGCTGCCCTGGTTGTCTTGGCCTTCTGTGCTTTTCAGTTAAACATCTTGGCACAGTGAGCATGATTTTAGTGTGAACATGTTTTCTGGTACAACATGGCCCCTAAATTGTATTTTGCATATGTGTGCTGTGCTGTGTACTATGTATTACCACATATGTACTGTCATATAGAACTAATGTAAAACACAGGGGATATACATGTTTATAGTAGCACAACTCATAATAGTTAAATCTTGGAAGCAGCTTATATGTCCATCAGCAGATGAATGGATAAAGAAAATGTGGTATTTATACACAATAGAGTACTACTCTGCCATAAAGAAGGATGGACTTGAGTCATTTGTAGGAAAATGGATGCATCCTGAGACCATAATGTTGAGTGAAATAAATCAGACATGCAAGCTTAAATATCACATGGTTTCTCTTATATGAGAAATCCAAAGTAAAAATAAAGAGCAAATTGAAAGATAGATAATAGGAAGGAGGGAGATAGATCTTTGTCACTTGGGAAGAGGATCAAGAGATGGGGAGGTGAGAGGGGAGGGAAAAGGGATGAAAAAAGAATTAAGATGTGTTATGTATATGTACCAACTACCCACAAGGAATGTAATCATAATGTGTTGTAAACATGCACTAATAAAATGTATGGAAAAGGGTAATTTTGAGTATACAGTATCTGAAGCTCACCTTACTTTATATCCCAACCCCTTCATCTCCCCTCAGGCCAGTGAGGGGAAGCTTTCAGTTATAATCCCAGCAACCTAGAGCCTTCTTGTGACAGGTGACTGAGTGCCCTATCACTTTGGAAGGATCTTGAATTTGTAAAAATACAGGCCATATTTTTCTTAATCATAGACCTGTGATTACTTAGCAGTTGCTCAACAAATACTACTTGTTAACAGTAGCAACAGTATTTGCTTTACATGGGATTACTCACTTAACCCTTCTACCAACTTTGTAAGTTGTCATTACTATATTTTATCAACTCTGGTGAACATTTTTTACATTATTACATCTTTGAATTGGGATGCGTTTTATAATCTGTGGCATCTAATAACTAACATTTTCTTTTCTCAGTGGCGATGAAATAATGGTTCATCTTACACTTGATGTTGTCTCAGGTTCAATTAAATACTGTACGGTGCTACTTCTACTTCATAAATCAGGGACAAAGTGGTAAAAGTGGGGACAAACTTGGGGACAAAGAAGTAAAAGTGACTTGCCTAGGACCTGCAGCTGGAAGGTGCCATCTAACCTATCTCAGTCTGTGGAGCCAGACTTCACTGCCATGCATCCCTTCACTTCCCACCTGCCTACCAGTAGGCTGTCCTGTTTTCTTTCCTCATTAGCAACCATAGCCTATCCTTATGATACTTACCTCACCTTGTCCCCTGTGTTTTTGGGGGTTTTTTTGGTACCCGGGATTGAACTCGGGTCCTTCTGCTTGTGATGCAGGCGGCAGAACCACTGAGCTAAATCCCCAGCCCTGGAGTTTGTTTTTCTTCCCCCCGTGTCTTTATTTAACAGAGTTGCATTTTTTCCAAGATGTCAGACTCCAGACCAGCTTGTAAGGTGATTGATCATGAGGTCAGAACTGCCCGCACACCCTTAGGAAGGGCTGGTCAGGTCCAGGACCCATTACACTCTGCTTTTTTTTTTTTCTTTTAACCACATTAGATGAATCACTATTTCAGCATCATCAACACCCGATCAAGTCGCTTCTTCAGCACCAGATCACTAGCTACTAGATCAGTAGTTATTTCAACAGCAGATCAGAACCTAATCCAAGAGTTAGCTTGTGTTTGAGGACCATGTTGTAGGAAGAATATTGATCCTCAACACTGACCTTGAACTTGTGAGTGTAACAAGGTGCCCTTTAGGAGACTGAGGATCCTGTGAGAGGAGACTTTTCTGCCTCCACAGGGCTCCCTCACCCCTGCACTTGCTCTCTCTATGGAGCTCAGCACCCTGCATGTGGCAGCCCTGCTCAGTGAGCTGAACCCCTTTCCGGAGCCCATTGAGAGGAATGGCAAGTTTTCTCCATTTTCAAAATTAAAAATAAAATATGAAAAAATTAAATAAAATGGGTTTTAACAGCTTTATTCAAGTATAATTTACATACCATGTAATTTTCTCATTTAAAAACCTAATTTAGTGATTTTTAGTATGTTCATAGAGTTGTGTAGCCATCACCACAATCAATTTTAGAACATTTTCATCTCCTCAAAAGAAACTCTACCAATTACCAGTCGCTCCCCATTTCCCGCAGAGCTCCTAGCCCTTGACAGCCATCAGTCTACTTTCTGTCTCAATGGGTTTGCCTACTCTGGATATGTCATATAAGTGGAATCATACAATATTTAGTCTTTGTGAGTAGCTTCTCACTCAGCTACTATTTTCATGATTCATCTGTGCTATAGCATATATTAATACTTTATGCCTTTTTTATTGCCAAATAATATTCATTGTAGGGATATAGATATTTTATATATCCATTATCAGTTCATGGGCATTTGAACTATTTATGCTTTATAGTTGTAGTAGACAATTTACCATCATGAGTACAAAAACAAGATACCTGAAAATTAAAGGAAGAGAGGTTTATTTTAGCTCACAGTTTCAGTGGGTTCAGTCCATGGTTGTGCTTCACAGCAGAACAACATGGTGGAAAGGCCTGGCAAAGGAAATCTGCTCAACCCATAGCAGCTGGGGACCAGACAGAAGGGAGGAGGCTGATACAAGAACACACCCTTCCAGGTCAGTCCCCAGTGACCCACTTTTCCAATCAGGCTCCTCTTTCTAATCCCATGTCCAGCTGTGAACTGATTGGTGGATTAATCCACTGATGAGTGTACTGTTCCTATGAGCCAGTAACCTTCTAAAATCCCCACTTCTGAACACATGAGACTTATGGGGGCTATTTTAGATCTAAGACAATAGGTTTGAATAATGCTACTGTGAACATTTGTGCATAAGTTTTTCTGTGGATGTAAATTTTCATTCTTTTGGGGATGTATCTTGAAGTGGAACTGCTGGATCAGATGGTAGCTCTACGTTTAGTGTCATGAAGTGGCTACCTGTACCATTTTTATCCCCACCAGCAAGTGGGAGGGTTCCAGTTTCCCTCCGTCTTTGCCAATACTTGTCTTTTTGAGTGAGTGTACAGTGGTAGCTCATTGTAGTTTGGATTTGCGTTTTCTTGATGGCCAAAAATGTTCACTGTCTTTTCATGTGCTTCTTGGTCTCTTTGGAGAAATCAATTCAGATCCTTTGGCCATTTTTTTTTTTTTTTGCTTAAATTCTTTTATTGGTACATTTTAGGTATACAGTACGTTTATATTTATCATTGGGTGCTTGTACCTGTACATGATGTATCTTGGTTCTTATTTTTTCCCCAATCCCTGTGCTCCCTTCCCTATTTACAAAGACTTTGTTTCCATTTTTTCCTTTTCTCATAATTTTTCCTTTCCCTTCTTTCCTTTCTCCTTCCCCTCCCACTTCCCCTACCCCTTTGGACCTTTTCTTCTTTCAAATTATCAATTATTCATTTTAATCATTTTAATCCTTATATACAATTTCAGTTTCTCACACTAGAGAAACTATTCGGTATTTACACATGTGTGTCCTATTTATTTCACTTAAGAGTATGGCCTCAATATACATCCTTTTAGCTATAAATGTCTCTAGTTTCTCATTCTTTATGGCTGAGTAGTGCACCATTTTATAAAAAAAACACATCTTCTTTATCCAGTTTCCAGTTGATGGGCACTTGGGGGCTGTTTCCAAGCTTTAATTATTCTTTTTTTTCTTTTGTCTTTTTACTGTTGGGTTATGGGAATTCTTTGTATATTCTGAATAGTAATTCTTCATGAGATACATGATTTACAGAAATTTTCTCACATTTTATGGGTGTCTTATTTTCTTATTTGCTGGGTTTTTAAAAAAACAACAGTTTTAAATTTTGATGAATTATGATTTGCCTACTCTTTTCTTTGTAGCTAACACTTTTAATATCATGTCTCAGAGGATTTTGCCTAATTGAAGGACCTGAAGATTTGCAATTATGATTATTCTACGTCTGTTTTAGTTTTAGTCTTTACATCTAGGTCCATCATCTCTTTGGGGTTAATTTTTGTGTATGGTGTAAGACAAAGGTCTAACTCCATTCTTTATAAACAAGTTTGTGGTTATCCTTTTATCCCAGCACCATTTGTTGAAGAGACTATTCTTTGTCCATATATTGTCCTTGCACATTTGTCAAAAATTTAAAAACCTGTATTTGGTGTTTTCCTGAGCATGTATGGCTAATTTCATAATAGATAAATATGGGTATGAAATAGCTCCACTATATGTCTTACCTGACCCACTAAGGTTATAAACTCCTTAGGGCAAGAAAAAGTCACATTTTACCCATTTTTAGTTCCTTTAGCACCTGGCTCGACAGCTGATTTACATTGGACTCCTGTGTGAATCAGAGAAGACAGTAAGACTTGATCAGTAAGAATGTGAGAGAATCTTCCTCCTGGTTGATTAAATGGATTCCATCACTAATTCTATAATAAGTGGATCATACAGTGATTAAGATTTTTCTGTGCAATTTTATTTTAACTTTGGATTATTTTTAAAAAACGAATTCTCGGTATGATGCTTATATGTTTGTAACACTGTTTTCTTGTTCAACAGTGAGCACACATATGCTCAGATGCGAGCACACACAGCAAGCACACACAAGCTCAGAAGCTCATTTACACTCTGGCTTTTTTTGGCCATGTCTGATTTTATATGTGGCTTCTGTTAATGGCAAGTGACAGTGATTTATCTTTTTTTGCAAGTTATACAGTTTTGAAGTGAATTTTGAGTAAAAAAGTAAAGATAGAGTTTTAGAAAAATATTAAATAAAGTGGTACATGGATTGGCAGAATCTCTAGGTAGCACTTGAATGATGAAAATTAAGGAAATGTCTAGGGAAATTTTTTTCTTTTATTTTTTGCTATTAATTTTCTTCATTTAAAATTTTGTTTTTGACTGGATAATACATTGATAGGACGCAGATGTTAAAAAGTATAATGGGTCTCAAGTAAAAAAGCGAGGGGAGGGCCAGGGATTTAGCTCAGTGGTTTCCACTGCCTGCTGCGCATGCGCAAGGACCCGACTTCGATGCCCGGTACCAAAAAAAAAAAGCGAGGGGAGGCGGTGGTGGCAGCCATGTTGTTCCAGTAAATCCATCTGCTTGTCCCTGTTCCTTCTCAACATGTTTCTGTCACAGTAACAGTCCTTCCCCTCATGTAAAGATATCCTCCTCCTACTTTGTTTCCTCAGTGCTAAGTGACTTGGCCCCATGTTGAACTTTTCTTCCCAGGAGCAGCCCTTGGTTTCAGGATCAGAGCTGTCCTCGGTAGAGATGGGTAACGTCTCTCCTGGACTGATATGGTTGTTGCTAGTTTGCCTTCACCCTTGCCCTCTATTAGCACAGGCAGTTACTGCTGCAATCTTAGAACATGATAAGCCCTAAAGAATGTCACAGTGGGAAGCTGTCCCATCTCTGAGGGTCCTGATGTCCCCATGTGTCCCCATTGTTGACAGCCCCAATTTTCTCAGTACTTTTAGGCATATTTCAGATACATTCCTTTTCTTACAGGAATTTTATGGTCTGCCCACCCCATTTCCACCTTTTGGTTTGTTGGCATGGAATTTTGGTAAAATGTGGCCCTTGAGAATAAAGATGTTTAATTGAGCAGAACACTTAGGCTTGACTCTTGAGGGTCTCCTTTGGAAACAGATTGTTTCTGGACCAATTCGTTTAAGTCCTGACTCTTACTGGTTCATATATATTACTTCATTTGGTTATTAGGTATACATTAGAAAATGAAAAATGTGTGAATAACATTGTATGAAATAAACCTGGTCTTGTGTTTTTCTCTAGAAAAATAAAGTAAAAAGGCCCTGTGAGCACAGGTCTCTGGCCATCTGGCTCCCTGCTTGGAGTAGGACCTGTCGAAACCACTGGCTTCTTAACTGTTGGTCCAGAGCTAGTGGTGCACTTATGAGAGGATTCCTGTGTGGTCTTTTCCTGCTTTTTTGGAGATTGTCCCTTACTCTTTGCTTGATCCTCCTTTGACTTAGAGAGTTGTCTTCTTGATCCAGCATTGATGGTCCACTTGCTGTAACCCTAGGCCACCCCTGCTGCTTTGGTGACCTTTCTAGCCTTTCAGATTTGCTAGGAATAATAAATGAGGTGGTGGGCTGTGCTTCAGGGCGATGCTGCCCTGTGTGGATTAGGACACAGGCTGCAAGGGCAGGATGTGCAGCACCAGGACCTTACAGCTCAAACCTGTGTGATCTTCCTGCAGGAGACCACAGGCAGGTGATGGCCAATTCAGGGGTGCTGGTCCAAGTATGTCAGAGCTGAAGGCAGTTTCTCTACCACTCTGGGACCATTCCATACTGGTCACAGGGCAGCCAGTGCTCAACCCAGGACCTCCAGGAGGAAGGGTTAGGGAGGACATTTCTCCAGCAGCATTATGTATGAATCTCACGGGCTGCAGCAGTCCCTGGCAAAGGAGAATGGGGCTACCGTGGTTGGTCTCGGTTGTTCTCTTCCTTCCCTGAGGCTGACTGAAGGGCTTGCCTTTCCCAAGACGGAGGCTTTCCACTCCCACAGAACTAGGGCTCCCAGAGCATGAGGAAAGGCAACAGTGTTGGGGAAAATGGCAGCGGGATGGTGAGGGAACAGTGTCTACCCCAGGAGCATTCCAGCCAAGAGGAAGAGGCCGAGGTAGACCTACATGCTAATAGACCTTGGGCCACCTCGGCTGGTTCAAGCTTGGGAGGTAGAAGCAGTAACACTAGGATTTGGCCTGAGGCAGCCAAGTGCTGAAGCAGTAGATCCTCATTTTTGCTCAGGTTTCATGCAGTAGAACTAGATCCCTGAAGCTGTTCCTCTACAGGGTCTTCCAGAGGGAGGGAGGAGCTTTTGGCAGGGTCTTCCAAAGGGCATCCTTCTGGGAGAACTGTTTGTCCCGGTCTGCTTGCTAGAAATCCCTCTGCCAGTCCCCTGGTTTGTGCGTCGATTCCTGGAGCCGGGCCGACAGCTTGGCATCCACCAAGGGGTCAGAACTGGGGAAGGGGATGAAGAAAGGGTCTGTAGAAAGATGTCATCTTGAGAAGATGCTTTCCCAGGTCGATGCCAGGGTTCTCACATCCACTGGAGATCCCAGTTGTTCATCACCCCTGCGCCTGTTTTATCTGCCTTCCTGTCTCACTCCCTGTTTTTCTGTCCCCTCAGCGCCTTTACCCCATTCTCTCTTTTCTGGCTCCTTGGAGCTGAGAGCCAGCAGCCCAAGGCCTTTTCTTTCCTCGAAGCACACAGTGTGAGGAAGCCCTATGGTCTTTGCTCGAAGTGCAGGGGGATGCCCTGCTCTGAAGATGGAGGCAGGACAGGGTGGGGGAGTGTCACAGGAGAAATGGGAAACAGATGTAGCGATCCCATGCGTTGGTGGAGGGGAGTGAAGGCTGGAATTCAGTGGTCATATTCATTTGTGTGTTTAATGCTTTTGTGGCTTTACTGGTGTTCATGAAGCAAGCAGCTCCCAGCAAGGCAGTGAACAACAAGCCGATGATTAATTGCCCTTTTTAAATTGTAATTATGTCACTCACCAGAACCCGTGAACATTAATTCTCGATTTACAGAGTGAGTAATTGAATAATGAAGGGGCTGCCTGTTTGTTGTGCTCTGTTCTTGCCCTGTGTTTCTGCAATGCCAGGCCCTTCTGTCTCTCTTAGTCTTTGGATGGTGCCCACTCCCCTGGTGATTTTAGTGCCTTTTCTGGCCTGCTAACTGTGGCTGCCTGGCATCACTTTCCATTGGCAGGGAGTGAGGCCAGGCTACTGTCATGTGCCCTTGAGAAAGGGAGGCCAGGCCCTACCAATTCCAGCCTGAGACTGCCTCTTATTAAGTTTTGTGTCTTGAGCAACAGAAGCCTGCTCTGGCCAGCAGCTTTCCTGGGAAGCACACAGGGCAGTGAGAAAGCTGAAGGAGCAGACTGTGAAGAAGAGGGTGAGGCACTTGAGCGGAGGCAGGAAGTCCCTGCAGGGTACCGCTAGTGCGAGAATTGTACCCTTGGCAGTGGTAGTGTGGTGAGTTGGCTGACAAGCTCTCTCCAGGAGTGCACACATTGGGAGGAGAAGGCCCCTGGTGCTCCTCATCCCCACCAGTCAGCCCAGTCTTACCAGAAAGGGAATGAATACTGGGTAGGCAAATCCATGTGGGCCCTGCACAAGCTTCACCCTCAACCTTGGACAGTCATCTCTCCTATTCTGTCACATGGAAGAGGGGTGCCACTTACCCATGGGAAGGGTATCCATATGAAGAAAGATCTGTCGCATGGAAGCAGAGTGTCACTCCCCATGGGGAGGGAGGAGCAGCACCTTTTAGGGCTGGAGAGCTGAACCTGGAAAGCTCTGTTGCTCCTTTGTCATGGACTCCATCTTGCAGTTTCCTTTTGAATTGCCATTCTTACTTCCTGGTCCTGGGGTGTGAGAAGTCACAGTCTCAGGCTGGGGATTCCTAGTTGTACCATTAAACGTCATTTTTTATATGGCACTGGAAACTCTTGAGCAGATTTGTCATTTTAGACAAGGATTGCAGGACAGGCCTTGTGTTTTCTAAAAGCCAATGGATATCCTGTTACTGAATGGGCACCTCTGGATACCCCTCCCTCCCTCCCCAGAATAATCCATGCACACTGTGTGGTAAGGCCTGATTGCACTAGGACTCATCAGCTTTCTTCTTACTTTTTTATTTTTCATGTTTACCGAAATATGGGTAACAAGAAATTATATGTACTTAAGGAGTACAGCATGGTGCTGTGATATAAGTACACTTTGTATAATGATCCTCACATTCATGCTAATTAACATCCATACCACACATGTTGTTTTGTTTTTGTTTTTGGCAGAGGGAGAGGGTGTATGGTGAGAATACTTAAGACCTATTCTCATAGTAAAATTTCTTTTTTTTTTTTTTGGTACCGGGGATTGAACTCGGGTCCTTGCGCTTGCACAGCAGGCGGTGAAACCACTGGGCTAAATCCCCAGCTAGTAAAATTTCAATCTATAGTACATAGTTATTAACTGTGATTACCATGTTGTACAGTAGGTCTTTAGAATTTGATGAAAGTTTATATCCTTTGACCAACTTCTCCACTTCCCCCTACCACTTAGCCCCTGGCAACTAACATTCTACTCTCTGTTTCTCTGTTTGATTCCTATAGATTCCACATGGTCATGTAATATTTGTCTTTCTGTGACTAGCTAATTTTACTTAGCATAATGTCATATGATTATCTCAAGAGATGCAGAAAAACCATTTGACAGAATCTAACATTTTTATAATAAAAACTCTCAGCATTAGGTATAGAAATTGTGTACCTCAGGGATATAAAACCACATTTGACAAGCCCACAGCTAATATCATATTCAGTAGTGAAAGCCTGAAAGCTTTTCCCTTAGAGGAAACAAGACCAGGATGTCCTCTCTTACCAGTTCTATTCAACATAGTACTGGCAGTCCCAGCCAGAGCAGTTAGGCAAGAAGTGAATAAAAGACATCTACAATAGAAAGGAAGAACTTAAATTGTCTCTACCTGCAGATGAAATGACATTATGTATAGGAGGTTCTAAAGACTGCACCAAAAAAACTGTTAGAATTAATAAATGAATTCAGTAAAATTGCAGGAAACAAAATCAACATACAAATATCATTTGTGCTTCTATATTCTCACAGTGAACTATCTGAGACAAAGAAATTAAGGAAACCATCTCACTTGCAGTACCACCAGCTTTAGATTTTGAGTTCTTCCAGGAGTGAAGTGGCTTGGTTTGGAGCTGCATTCCCCTTTGATCACCCGCTGCCATGGGAAGGTTGATGGCTGTGCTTGGGGTGCAGGCTGGGAGTGTGGTCAGCCACATAGGCTTGCCATTCTAGAGTGGTGGCTGTGATGTGTATGGGGACAACACTCAGAGATTAGAGCCATGGTCTTGATCTTGTCAAAATGAGATAAGAAATCCTGCACCCTCTGGAGAGAGTAACAAGATATACTTATGAGTTGGGGAGTCTAATTGAAGCTTTCTTGGGATGCCTGATACATAGTCATGTACTGCATAATGATGTTTTGGTCAACGATAAACCACATAAATGATAAGGGTCCCATAAGATTATAATGGAATGCAAAAAATTTCCTATTACCTTGTGACACTCTAGCCTTCATAACCTCTGATGGGAAGTGTTACTGACATGTTTGTGGTGCTGCTGGTGTAAACACACCTACTGCACTGCCAGCAGTATATAAGTAGAGTACATATAGTTATGTATTTTACATAATACTTGATGATAGTAAACAAATGTGGTACCAGCTTACTTCTTTACTAGCTATATTTTTTATCATGCTTTTAGAGTGTGCTTCACTTATTCAAAAAAAAAAGTTGTTTATCATAAAACAGTATGCTGTAATGCTGGCAGCAGCTCATATATCTCATGTTACTGTGTTGCTTGAGTGTGTCAGAAGGCCGTTGAGTCACTGACTGATCACATCTAGGCTTGTGTAATATACTCTGTGATGTTCACAGTGGTTCCATTGCCTGCCATTTTCAGAACGTGCGCCCAGTTGCTCAGCAGCACAGGCCTGTGCATATTTCTCTTGCTCTCCCTTGGGAATCACCAGACCTCATTCCAAGAGAAGTCCTGAGTGGGCCCCCACCCCATATAGTTGTCTGCTCTTCCATCTTCATTCTACGTAAGGAACCCAGGCTTCTCCCTTCAAGATCTTGAACAACAAAGAGCGTTCTCTCTGACCATGGGCTCAGTGTCTATTTTGTTCTTCTGTTCTCTCTTTGCTGTGAACGTTCTCATTCCATTCCTGAAACCTCCCTCTGTCTCAGCCCCTTAGCCTCTTTCTGTTTTCTTTGTCTTCCTACTCTGGACTCATTAAATATATCTCTCCCTCCCCCAAAATTACTTTCTTCTTTCTTTTCAAAATTGTTATTCTTTTTTTTTGTATTGGGAAGTGAACATAAGACCTTCACACTGGGCTACATCCTTAGCCCTTTTATTTGTTTAAATTTTTTATTTTGAGATGGACCTAAACCACTAGGCTGCCCAAGCAGGACTGAAACTAGAGATTCTCCTGCCTCAGCCTTCCAGAGTGCTTGGATTACAGCCACGTGTCATCACATCTGGCTAAATTATTTCCTTTCTCTTTTTTTTGGTACTGGGGATTGAACTAGGGTCCTTGTGCTTGCGCAGCAGGCGGCAAAACCACTGAGCTAAATCCCTGGCCCTAAATTATTTCCTTTCTATATGAAGAACTTCCTTTAAGAGTTAGAGCAGATCTACTGGGAACAGATTCTTTTCACTTTTATTTCAATGAATAAGTTTTAATTTCTACTTCATTCCTAAAAGACATTTTCTCTGGATACAAAGTGCTAGGTTAACAGTTTTTTTTAAGTACTCGAAAAATGTTGTGCCACTTCCTTCTGTCCTCCATGATTTCTGTTGAGAGATCTGCTGTCATTTGCATCATTCTCCCATAAATAATGTATCATTTCTTGCTGGCTACTTTCTCTGTCTTTAGTCTTTGAAAACTTGTTTATTCTTTGGGAATTTCTTTGGGTTCATTCTGAGGTTTGCTCAGCTTTCTTGAATCTGAAGGTTTTCATTCATTGACTTTGAGAAACTTATTTCTGCAAATTTTTTTTGTGAATCATGTTTTCTCTTTTCCTTCTAGGAGTGTAGAATTTCTTTGTGTTATGTCTCTCACCCACCCCCATGTTTTTGTTTCCAACTCTTATTTTTAAATTATAATTTACATATGTATAAGTTTACAGTGGACCCTTGACTTACAAACTCAGTTCATTCACGAGGGCTGGTTGTAACTCAAGTTGGTTAGTTGAAAGCTCATGCTCCTCTACACAGCCTTCAAAGTGTCTCTCCTGTATACAGGCAGGTCTCAGGGTCCTTAGAGAGACACCAGCCCAGGATTTCTCAATTAACCCCACAAAGGAAAGGATGTTGTAATGTTTCTTGGAGAACTCTTTTAAGGGTAAAATCTGTGTCTGAGACAATCTAGAAGCACAAGCAGCCATCGTTTGTGTCACAACTCAAGACTTTGTTTGTAAGTTAAAACTAAAATTCTGGTCATAACCCAAGTTGTTCATATGTCAGGCTGGTCATAACTGGAGGGTCCACTGTATGTACTGTATTTGTATAATTTCACATCTTCTGTTAAGAGACTAATGCCATCTTTATGCCCTTGTTTGTTTTTAAAAAACTGATTAATTCCTTACTTTGCTGGAGTACTTCCTTAAGTAATTCTTTCAGAAAAAGTTTGGATGTTGTAAACTTTACCCTTTCACATCTGAAAATGCCTTAAACTGTACAGCTAGGTTATAAAACTTCTACAACTTTTAGGACAAGGTCATTTTAACTCAGTACTTTGTATTAATTGTGTTTACTTTTGACTTCCCTGATACAGTGTCTTGAAAACAGGAGCACTATTTATTAACCTTTGTAAATGTATTCCCTAAGACATGCCTCAGTAAATTAGACATCAGCAAATAATTGTTACATTGGATTCAACAGTGGGAAGCTGAGCTCTATCAGGAGAGGCACATCTACTGGTGCACTTCACCTTCTGATCTTGTTACTGATGTTTCTCTTTTGATTGAACACACTGTCCTGCTCATTTTCAGCAACAGGGAGGTGTGTCTTACGGGGGGCCTGAGGGTTACAGGGCTGCAAGGGTGGGGAGTGCAGTTTCCTTCTACAGCTTGTCTGGGCTGGTTGCTGGGGCTGGCTACCACAGTGAGTCTGCTCGTGCTGCCCGCCCACCAGGAAGGTGCTCGTGGGCTGATAGATCATGCAGATGAATTAGTAAGGCACAGGAAGACTTTACTTGAATCCTAGTTCTGTCACTTACAAGATATATTCCCTCAAGTAGGATATTTATTCTGTTTTAACCTCAGTTTTCTCTTGCATAAGATGAGTTAATTCCCATATTGTAGCATGGAATGCATCAAATAAGAAGGCATATATAAAGCACATGGCATGTAATTGGCAGTCAGTGAATTTGAGTTCTTTTTTCTTTTCTTCTGAATTCATGTTTCTTATGAAGCTGGAAATTTTTCCTTTCTGCCTGAGTTAGGAATTAGGCATATCACGTTTGCTCACATTTGTTTTCTGGAGTAATATAACACAGAGGCAGAGGATAATATTTAATCCATGAAGATCCTACTTGATTGTGAGTTTCTAGAATTTGAAAGTTTTGTTTTTGGTTTGGCATTTTGGAAAAGAAATTCACCTCTAGGTTTTGGTGTCATTATATAGTTGAGGCATTATGTATGTGGTGGGTTGTAAAACCAGTAATAGGTCTCTGCAGCCTTCTGTGACCTGGCCGGATAGCTTGGCTCCAGCTCCTCTCCTAATATGCAGTTTCTTCTCCCTCACCCAGAGAGCACATCCTCTGAGCCAGGATGGCATAACTACCCTCTGTCTCAGCTCTTCATTTAACTCAACAGGAGCCTTCTTACTCTGGGCTAAGAGAACATGTGCGTGTGTATGCGCACGTGTCCAGTGCAGTGGAGGCTCAGGTGATAGCTCACAGGTGATGATAATAACTCACAGATGATGTAGTGGCAGGCAAGGATGGAAGGGTGAGTGTGTCCTGGCCTTGTCTGCAGGGAGAGCTCTTACTTGCTTTCAAAGAGATTGCCCAATTCCCTGTCTTTTGTATCTCCTGTAGACTAGTTTCCTACATGCTTCTAACAGAATGTCCCGTCATCTTCTTGGGATATTTGGGTGATTTTTTTCAAAAGGAATTGTCTCCTTTACAAACATCATAATCCTTTATAATGCACTGGAGTGTCTGGTAGAGCGGTGCAAGGGGCTCTGCAGCTGGCTTGGGGACACTGCAGGGAGAGCCTCTGCCACAATTTTGCTCCTGGGTCAAGACTGTCTTTTGTTTGAATAATAGTGACATCAGAGTCCTCATGCTGTCAGTCTCCCATGGAGAGGGTTTCCATGGGGATTGACCCCAGTGCACTCATACTCAGGGGATTCTGACTGTGTGTACCTTCGGCCTCCCTGTCTAGGTGAAGTAGAGCTTGCCTGGCGGAAGAAGCGAGGGGCAGGAGGGAGGCGTGAGGAAAGCCAGCCCTCTGGCCCACTTTTCTGCTCTGGCCTCTTCTCTATCTCTCACCCAAGGCTTAGGGTTTTCCAGAGCTGGGATGGATGAACTGTGGGCTCTGGTCTCTTCATCTGGAGGTGGAAGAATAGGAGTGGCGCTTCAGTGTCTTGGCCTGGTACCTTTGAGTCTGCAGGGTATGCAGCAGAGGAGGCCTCCGATGCTCTCCAGCCAGGTGGAAAGAAAGAGAAGAACCTCGTGTTCCTCATTTCCCTTGTGCAGATGCTGAGGACAGGTGACAGCACTGATGCCGGGCAAGCAGAGGACAGGATTGATGAGAAAGCCTGGAGTGAATGGGCCTGCCAAGGAGGAACCAGACCCTGAGATATGTGACATTTCACTTCCCAGGAGCTTGATGCTTCCCTCAAATACTGAAGAAACTCAGTCTCTGGTTTCAGGGAGGTATACTCCAGATTTGTCTCCTTCTGGTTCTTATTCCTGCTGACTTGTGGGTGGACATGGCTCACTGGGTGCATCTGCCATGAGACTTCAGGGGCTTTTTTCTTGCCCACCTCAGGACCTTTAGTTTGCAAACCTATTTCTTAACCAGACAAGCGCTGTACACTTTACAAAGGTAGCACACGTAATACGTGTTCATTGAAAATGTTTTAAACTCCCCAGGGTGCTTAAAGAGTGAATGTCCACCACCACTACTACTATTACTACTTCTTCTTCTTCTTCTTCTGCTGCTGCTGCTGCTGCTGCTGCTGCTGCTGCTGCTGCTTCTTCTTCTTCTTCTTCTTCTTCTTCTTCTTCTTCTTCTTCTTCTTCTTCTTCTTCCTCTTCCTCTTCCTCTTCCTCTCCTTCTCCTTCTCCTTCTCCTTCTCCTCCTTCTCCTTCTCCTTCTCCTTCTCCTTCTTTCTTCTTCTTTGTTCCTGGGACCACCACGGAGACGGGATGGATGGGAATCACCCTGGACCTCTGTTTAACACAGGCCCCACTGAAGGCTCCAGTCCTGAGCTCTGCCCCCCGGCTGCTCTGCCTCCCTCCCGCGTGGTGCTGGATGTGAGGCCCGGGCTTCTGGTGTGGTGTGGTTGCTGTGGGAAGGAAGATGACAGGGTGTCTCTGCTTCAGTCATCCTTGTCAAGGGAGGATGTCAGCAAGTGATGAATAATCTTTTCCCAAAAGTGCTTTTTACCTTCTCAAGCCTTGTGCTGTGTGCTGCTGCTAATGTGTATTTAATAAGATTTCTCTCTTTTTAAAAAATGCGTGTAATTTTGGCTTCACAGTTTGAAGCACAGCATTACAATGGAGGGGTAGAGAGAGGGAACAGGGAGTTGCAGCTGGAGATTGGAGATGAGAGAGAGGAGACAACCCCTCCCCCCACCCCGCAGAGGCAGGTCAGGAGGGCTTCCCTTGCCTCTGTCTCAGGCTGGGGGGCCAGGGTGTGTGGGGGCTAAATGAGCTTCCTGGAGGAGTTTTCATTCTCTGACCATCTATTCGGAGGCAGAGGGGGAGACCTGAGCCTGGTAAATCCTTGCTGTTCTTCAGATGACAGAAAGTGGTTTCAGTGGAGAGCTTGATCTCAGGTGTACCTGGGGCCTGAGTTGTCACCTAAATTTGCTCTTTTTCGGTGAATACTGTTCTCTTTCCCTTGCTGTTTTTTTCCCCCCTTTGTAGCAGGCTGCAGTCCCAGGGTGTGAATGTTTTCGCTCTTAGTTTCCTGGCAGTGTTACTCCCTGTGACAGCGTGCCCACACTCCATGGCTGTAGGGAACTGCTCCTGGTCCCTTGTGCCAGCCCCTGGGCTCCGGCAGCCACCTGCCTGTCCTCCCAGACCCCTGTGGTCAGGGAAGACTTCTTCGGTTCGCAGGTAACAGCTGCTCTGTTGTTGGTTGAATTTACGCAGGAATTCAAGTCTGGCCTATATTGTCTTCACTCTGTTGGGCCCCCTGCCTGGTTCATCCAGACGAAAAAGATTTGCAGTTTCGGAGTGAATGTTCCAAGTTATTTAGTGCCTTGCATAACTGCTCCCATACTGAAACATTCCACTTAGAAAAGTCTTCTCCAGGTCAATAGAAAATTGTAGGACTGGCCTAGAGGTGCCCTTCTTCAGGAGGCTATAATGCTGGGCTTCCCAGGGCTAGTTAGAAGTCTCATGCATGCACCTATGTAGCCCCTTCGTTACAGCCTTACAGGGCTTAACAGTGTTGATCCTGTTGTTTCTCTGGTGATCTGGAACATAGATTCCTTGAAGGCAGTATATGTTTAAGTTCTCTGTCTGAATCCCTGTCTTTTAGCCAGGAACTTGGTACAGACTCACACACACACACACATAAAGGTATTGAATGATTAAAAGCATCTTGCCCCACTCTACTCCGCATGTGTGAATGTGGCATGATGCATTGTGAAATGCACTTGCAAGAGAGAGCTGTGTAGGGAGCCCAGGGACAAGCCCAAGGGTAAGGTCACTAGATGAGAACTGTAGGGTGGGATCTGAGGTTACCTGGACTACATGGTATGTTTGTTCAGCACCTTTGTTATACAATCTATTTGTTTGTTAGTGGTCTATTCATACTTATTTTCATAGCACTCCCATGATAAAATGTGGCTCCATCTTCAGAAAACGAACAAAGTGTGAAGAAATGACCATCCAGAGGACCAGAGCTGGCTGCATGTGAGCCAGCTGGTCCCAGTGGCCCCACAGTGCCGGGCTCTTCTTGTATGCCCTGTTAGCAGTGCCACAGCATTGCCACAGTTCCCTTGTCGGGTGCCCAACCACCATGCCTGTTGGCTTTGTTCCTTTTGGATGTGCGTAATTTATATAACCGATTTCCTATTATAGTTTAACTTGTTTTGTTTTCAGTGTTAAAATCAACATTGTGCCAAATATACACCTACATCCTTGTGTCTTTTACCCATTATTTTCTTTAGGTTAAATTCTTACAAATGGCTTTGCTTAGTCAAATCAGATTCACATTCACAATTGCATGAGTAGTGTATTGTCAGATTACTTTTCCAAGAAAGATCTTCAGAAAAAATATGTGAGTATATCAGTTCCTAAAGCTGCTGTAACAGGTACCACAAACTGGATGACTTAAAACAACTAAGATGCATTGGCTCACAGATTTGAAAGCCACAGGTCTGAAATCATGGTGTTGCCAAGGCCACATTCTCTCTGACAGCCTCGGGGAAGGCAGGATCTGTTTCAGGCCTCACTCCTGGCTTCTGCTAACCTCAGATATTCCCTGTCAGTTTCTCCCCATGTCTCTTCACACGGCATTCTCAAAGAACAGTGTGTGTTTGAACTCTCAGGCACACACAGCATCTTTCTCTCTCCCTACATTTTCTCCTTTTTATAAGGGTGCTAGCCATATTGGATTGGGGTCCACCTGTGGCCTCATTTTAACTTGATTACTTTCAGAAAGACCTTATCTCCAGTAAGGTTCCATACTAAGTATTGGGGGTGAGGGCTTCAATACAAGTTTTCAGGGAACATGGTTCAGCCTATAATAGCTGGGAAGTGACATGTGTGTCTGCATTTTGATCAGACAACATGGAGAGTGGCTTAGCAGGAAGGGGAGACTGCAGGGCAAGGAAACTGGGAAACTGTGGCTCTACTTGATGAGAGATAAGGGTCTGGCCCAGAGAAATGACAGTGGGCTTGAGAGGAACAGATGATTAAAAAGATATCTAGCAAACCGAATTACAGAACTCAGTGATTATAAGGATGTGAGAATTGAGGGTGCCTGGGCTGTCTATATAAATGGCATAATGAACACAACCATTTACCTTGGCTCCATCCCCAAGCCCAATTAAAATGAGAGTAAAGACACTGGGAAAGGAGGAGGAGGGCAGCAAAGTTGTGATAGCTGGAAAAGAGGTGGCTGGTCAGTGGGTAATTGACTGAACAGACTCCAGACAGCTGGAACTCAGCAGTGCAGAGTCACAGAAGCAGCTGCAGCACATCAGGGTCCCCCAGAGAGGGACCAGGCATCTCTGAAAGTGGGGTGTAGGTGGCATAGATAGTGGAAGAGATTGGGTTGAAGTCGTGTTAAGAAGCGATCAGGTCCCTTTGCTGCCTACTAGGATAATTGCATCTCCTTCCTGCCACCAGACCAATGAGGTTCAAATGGAAGGATCCTGGATGCCACAGCATTCCTGAGGACACATAGGCGCTTCACACTCAAGATGGGGAGACCTCCATCTTGCCCACGAACTCTTCATTTGACTCCAAGCAACAGACGTCACCCTCCCAGACAGGAGACTAAAGGGTCCCTTTATGAGAGGTTGAAGAGCCCAAAAGATAAGGCCCATAAGCACTAAAAGTTGGAAATTCTTCAGGAAAATGATCTGACAAATCACCCTATAAAATGACAAATTAGTACCAGAGAGACAAGCCTTGCGATCAGTTTGTTACTGCTTCATTCTTAACTGAGGATGACTCTGTCAAGGGACCACTTGATAACTTCCTCTAACGTAACCAAAATATAAACCAACATAAATATAAGATCAACACATTCAACCTCTATAGTCCAAAACAAGGAGATAAAAGGAACATAGTGAATAAACGTTGTGCAGAGCAGAAGAAGAAAAAATTCAAGTTAAAAAGGACATTCCTCGGGCCAGGTATGGTAGCACATACCTATAATCCTAGCTACCCAGGAAGTTGAGGCAGGAGGATCATAAGTTCAAGGCCAGTCTGGGTGACTTAGGGAGACCCTGACTTACAATAATATAATAATAATAATAACAATAACAACAACAACAACAATAATAAGGTGGAGCTTGTGCCCACAAGGTCCTGCATTCAGTCCCTAACTACCATAAACAAAGCAAAGCAAAACAAAACACCTCGGATAAGAGAAAATATTGTATTCATGAAATGAGAACAGGAGCTGTTAACACCTAGAACAAAAGAGCTCTTAGAAATTAAAAAATATGATACCAAAAATGAAAAGTTTAATAGAAGGCTAGAAAGTACAGTTGAGGAATTCTCCCAGAAATTAGAACAAGTGATAGAAAATATGAGAGAAGCATTAGGAAAACGAAAGACTTAGTTCAGGCGGTCAAACATCTAGATAATAGCAGTACCCGAAAGAGAAAACTGAAGAAATTATTAATGAAATGATTTGAGAACATTTCCCAGAACTAAAGACAGGACCTTCCAGATTGAGAAGAGCCAATTAGTTATCATCCATTAGCTTTTGAAAATAGATACATACCAGAATGTACCTTCATGAAATTTTAGATCATAAAGGAACAAAACTGATCCTAAAAGTTCCAGCAAAGAGGCATATTATTATCTACTGCTGCATAAAAAAAAAATCACTCCAAAACATAGCGGCTTAGAACAGGGCTTGATAAACTTTTTCTGAAAGCAAATGTATTAGGCCGATGGATCCTGTGGTTGCAGCCACTCTGCTCTGCCGTCATAACACAGGCAGTATGTAGGTGAGCTGCATGACTGCTCCAGGAAAAGCACTTCCCAAGGTCAGGGCTACAGTTCTCTACCCTGACAGAATAGCATTTATGCCCACAGTTCCCAGGGGCTGATCCGGATCACTCAGAAGACATGAGCCAACCTGTAGGTGAGGGTCATGGTCATCTGGAGGTGTGGCTGGGGATGGATCTTTATCCACAGGTGGCTGTTGCAGACATCTGTTCCTGTGGGCTATTGGCCTGAGGGCGTTGGTTCCTTGCCTCTTGGATCTTGTGTTAAAAGGGGCCTTTAATGCAGCAGCTTGTTTTGTTAGAGTGAGGAAGAGAAAGTGTAAGCAAGACAGAAGTCGTGGGCATTTGAAACTTCGTCTTGGAGGTGACATCCCATCACATGCCATATTCCAGAAGTGGGCCTAAGTGGGAAGGGATGCCATTACAAGTATTACACCAGCTGATGGAGCCACTAGGGCCCTCTTGGAAGGGTGCACAACCCCGGAGGCCAAGGAAACAGGTCATATACAAAAAGTTAAGCATCAGAGTGTCCACAGACAACAACCATCCTGGATGCTGTAAGACAGTGGAGCAATCTCTTTAAAATTCTGAAGAACAAAATTTAATTCTGAAGAAAATGAAGTTATTCTAGAAAGAAAATATAGCTGTAGTACATTAAATTGTGGCTCAGCTGTGAATACTTTTACCACAGCCCTACTGTACACATTAAATACTGAACTCTACAAATATGATCAAAAACCTAGTGGGGCAAGGAGGAATGGAGATTTGTATGGAGGTGTGTGTATGAACGCTGAATCCTCACCTCTCATGGCAGGAAGTCTGGAGCTGGCCAGGTTAGAAGCATGGCAGGAAATACTTGAAACAGCTGAAATCATCTAGGCTGGCCCTGGGGAGGAGGAGAGAGTCAAGCTCAGCACTACGGGTTTGATGTTAGAAATAAACCCACAAAAAAATAGGGTCCAAATGCAGGATCCTGGTTTAGCTACTGGAACAGAAGAAGGAAAACAGTGGAAAATTGGAGAAAAATAGAGAATTTACATGATCTCTGTATTGTCTTGGCAACATTTTTTTTTTTTTTGGTAAATCTAAAACTATTTCACAACAGAAAGTTTACTTAAGAACAGAAGGAGAAAAAGCGGGGATGAAGAAGGCTCAGCAGTGATGCCACCAAGCTGCTGAATGGATGGTGGTGACTCCTGTATTACAGAACCTGAGGAGTAGGGTGGGTGGGGAGGCGGCTTAGGTGCGGACACTTGAGAGAAACCCCTGCCTCTGGACACACCAGGTATCCTGCAGGCGGGACTTCCAGGTTTACAGATGGAATAGGAGGCACCAGCCCATGAACAGTTGGGTGGGAGCAGATGAACTGTGTCCTTGGAATTTGTGTGAAATGAGCAGAGGACTTAAGATAGAGCTCTAATGCATACCAAAAACACTGGGGGAGAGATACCTTTCTTGCTGTTTGGTTTTTATTCCTAATTGCATGGCCATATCTCTTTTAACTGCTCTTTGCTTTATAGCTTTTTAAAAACGAATTAAAGGTTTGTGTCAACCCTGCGTTGGGCAAGTTTATCGGTGACATTTTCCCCAACATGTGCTTACTCTGTGTCTTTGTGTCACATTATGATAATTCTATCTGTTATGGTGATCTGTGATCAGCAATTTTTGATGTTACAGTTGTGATTGTTTTGAAGCTGGCTACATAAATCTGTAAATCTAATCGATGGATGCATGTATTTAGACTGCTCTGCCAGCCAGCTGTTCCCCATCTTTCCCCATCTCCTCAGGCCTCCCTATTCTGTGAAACACAACAGTATTGAAATTAGACCAATTAATAACCCTCCAGTGGCCTTCAAGTGTTCACATGAAAAGAAGAGGTGCACATTTCTCACTTTAAGTCAAATTTAGAAATGATTAAGCTAAGTGAGGAAGGCATGTTGAAAGCTGTGCCAGACCAAAAGCTAGGTCGTGCACCAAACAGTTAGCCAAGTTGTGAATGCAAGGGATAAGTTCTTGGAGGAAATTAAGAGTGCTACTCCAGTGAACACGGGAATGACGAGAAAGTCAAACAACATTATTGCTGATATGGAGAACATTTTAGTAGTCTGAATAGAAGAGCAAACCAGTTACCACATTCCCTTAAGCTAAAGTCTAATGCAGAGCAAGGCTGTAGCCCTCGTTAATTCTATGAAGGCTGAGAGAAGTGCAGAAGAAACTTCTGAAACTAGCAAAGGTTGATTCATGAGGTTTAAGGATAGAAGGCATCTCCATAACATAAAAATTTGCAAGGAGAAAAAGCAAGTGCTAACGTAGAAGGTCACACTGAGATCATTCTTGAAGGTGGCTATTTTAAACAACAGATTTTCACTGTGGATAAAATAGTCTTGTATTGGAAGGAGGCACTGTCTGGGACTTTCATAGCTAGAGAGGAAAAGTCAAAAGACAGCTGCTGACTTTAAGGTACAGCCAATGCTCATTTACCATTTTGAAAACCCTAATACCTAAGACTCATACAGCTGTACTCTGTAAATGGAACAGTCTGTTTACAACATGGTTTAGTAGGTATTTGAAGCCCACCATTGAGACCTACTGCTCAGAGGAAAATAAAGAAGCTTCCTTCAAAATATTATTCCTCATTGACCATGCTCCTGGCCACCCAAGGCCTCTGTTAGAGATTTTCAAGATGAATGTTGTTTTTATGCCTGCTCACACAACATCTGTTCTACAGTCATGGATCAAGGAATGATTGTGACTTTCTAGTCTTACTATTCAAGGAATACATTTCATAAGACTGTAGCTGCTATAGATAGTAATTCATCTGATGGATCTGGGCAAAGTAAATTCAAAACCTTTGATTCACCATTCTCAATGCCATGAAGATCGTTTGGCATTCATGGGAGGTAGTCAAGATATCAACATTAATAACAGTTTTGAGAGAAGTTAATTCCATCCTTCATGGATGACTTTGAGGAGGTGGTGGGAATTGCAAGAGAACAAGAATCACAAGTGGAAACTGAAGATGCGACTGCATTGCTGCCATCTCATGATACAACTAACAAACGAGGAGCTGCTTTTTAGGGACAAACAAAGGAAGTGGTTTCTTGACATGGAATCTACTCCTGATGAAGAAGATGGGGTCATTATTAAAATGACAAAGGACCTAGAATATCACAGAGGCTTGGTTGATAAAGCAGCACAGGGTTTGAGAACACTGACTCCAATTCTGGAAGTTCTCCTTTGGGTAAAATGCCATCAAACAGTGTTCCATGCTATAGGGAAGTGTTTTGAGAAAGGAAGAGTTAGTGTCATACTTCATTGTTGTCTCATTGTAACCAGTTGGTCCAATAACCGCAGCCTTCAGCAGCCACTGCCCTGATCAGCTAGCAGCCCTCAGCACTGAGGCCAGACCTCTACCAGTAAAAAGCTGACTCCTTGCAGGCTCGCATAGTCATCAACATCTTCTAGCAATGCGGTATTTTTAATTAAGCTACTTGCATTGTTTTTCTTACAATGCTGTTGCACACTCAGTAGGCTACAGTATAGTGTAGACATTACTTTATATACACTGAGAAACTAAAAAATTCATGTGACTTTATTGTGATACTAGATTTATTGTGGTGATCTGAAACTCAAACTGCAATATCACTGACGTGTGTCCCTGATTATTTCACTAATTTTTTATGAGACTAGTTGCTAAACTCCTAGATAGTATCGTGATTCTTTTTAAAACATTTTTATTTTTAGTATTGTAATTCTACTTGAGAGGTAACAAACTCAAAATCTTATGAAGGCATGCAGAATTGTGGGAAACTCAACTTGATGTAATAGGGAATAGCAAGCACTGTGGCAGGCCAAAGTGTGCTTACTCTTCCCTGAGAGGTGGTTCCAGCCTTAATGGATTGTTGGCATAGACATAGAGGAATAGGAGTTTACTGTTGATACATTTTCTAATTTGTCTAAGTCAGAAATCCAGAGTGTGTGAAGTTTTGGCAGTTAGTTGTTTCTCATTTTTGCTAACAGATCATGTCTTTGGACATAAAGTGCCTTGCACAGCACTTGCGTGGTATCTCTATTGTAATTCACTCCTGTGAATATGGCCAGTTTTCCATTCTTCTCCCTGTCCCAAACCTTTGCTAATCATTTAATCTATACTACTCCAGCAGACTGGCAACAAGGTGTTTGATTAAGCTGTTGGCAAATTTGAGCCAAGGACATATTCCTACACAGTCTGGCTTTTTCAATCCCCATTCCCCAGAAAACATAAGCTTGCTGATGTGAACTGAATGCAGTCTGCTAGCTGTTTAGCTCTTTGCTTAAAAGAACTTGATCTCATGTGTATCCCTTGTCTTTGGGGGGCAGGACCCAATTTCCTGCCAAGTGAGACAGTGTGCCCCTAACACCCATGGGTCCATAATTCTAGCCCCGAAGATGAATCTAACCTGGCAAGATTTGGTCCTCATCCAGTCCTATGGCAGCATGGTAAGTTTTCCTTTTGGGTGTTTGCAAATGAATCTCATGTTTATATTTCCATCTCTACCCTGCTGGTGGTGCTAGGGAGAAGGGCACAGCTTTTATATGAGAAGAAAAAACTCAAGCCTTTTGATGAAGTTTATGGACCTACAATGGTTTCCAGTCTTGTATCTTTACATTTTTTAAATAAATAGAAACATCACAGTGGCTCTTTTCTGTGGTGTCCTTGTGCATTATCAGTCCTGCATAAAGTCTTGTAAATGCTGATTTTCCTGGAATGTATTTGGCCACTTTCCTGAGGGTCCCAGCGTGCAGATTTGAAAGCATAGATCTGGTTTGGCTTCCTCTCCTATTCTGTGTGGCCTGGTGAATGTGTTTTGTCCACATGTGCCTTTGGAGAAAAAAGTATTACTAGTATTTTCTCAGGATCAGTTATCAACTTGGTATTAAAAATTATCAGGAGCATCTTATTCTGACCTCTAGCATAGCTGCAGAATGTTTTCCTATTTATGATTTTGAGTTTAATTTTTGGTTTGAAGTTTGTGATGCTACTTCTTGTGGAAGACTTATTGCTTCTTTTTCCTGTTGATTGGCACTTTGGGAATCTCATGTGTCTTTGATTGCCCCGGCATATATTGTCTTCTTATCTTGAAAGTTTCCTGAAGGAGGGGCTTGGGTTTGTGGCTTGTCTTCCCCAGGGATTCTATCTTGGGACCTGCTATGATTATTTTATGTATTATAAATTTGACTTATAAAATCAAATCATAAAAGTAAAAGTTTATGAGTCATTTTTTTAGGGAGTTATCATGGTATTGTGGAAGAATGTAAATTATAGAATCAGAAAATTAGATATTTTGCATGATATTTCTTAGCCGTAGTAAATAATGTGAGTCAATAAATCCTAAAAAAATTTAAACTTTCAAAAATTTGAAGTCAGAGTTCCATTTTGCTTTTTTGTCTACATGACCTTGGAAAAGTCATGTTCCTTCTCCAAGACTTTCTCATCTTCTAGAAAGGATGCTGCCTTACTTTGTTGATCCTGCCAGATTGTTGTTAAAGACTAGATAGATTATGAACTAGGACCCTTTATTGTTTTAAGAACTCATGTGGTACTGTCTCTACATTGGAAGCCTCAGTGAGGGGAGGGACTAAAACGTATGGTACCGAGCATCCACTGGGTATTGGCTTTCACAAATGCCCTTTGAGAAAGGTACTCACTTTATTTTTGGAAATGAAGATATCAAGGTATTGTCACTAGTGCATAGAGGCTTGCTACTGATATATAGGAGTAACTGACAGCCTGGACTATGCAGGACTCCTGGATGCCCATCAGCTGATTGTACTGAATCCAGGGCCCACTCTTCCCTGCTTTTTACTTTGCTAATAGAAGTTCCAAGCCCTGTACCAGCCCTAGAAGCATAGAACTGGTTTATGTTGGGGTCAGGGTGACCCCTAAGAGCAATCCTTGAAGTATTAGGTACTTGTAGGTCACTTGTTGTGCTTGGGGGATTCTGCCAGGGAGCAATGACTTCTAGATCTTATTTAGTTCTTACCTAGATAGGAGAATAATTTGTAGAAGAGTCCAGATCATACTCAGTCTTTGTGGGGAGGGGCTACACCACAGAAATTGTTTTGAGTCCAGCAGGTAGACATAGCTAACTTTGCTAGAATTATTGCACCCAAGAATTTTGATGTGTAGGTTCACCTGATTTTGTATTTCTGGGTTGAAATTCATTTTTTGAAGACTACTGAATAAAGAGTGGTAAGAAAGAGGTATGGGTAGGTATAATGTATAAGCTTGATTGTGTCAACTTGATTGGCTTGGGAGCCACCAGGGGGTTGGTAGAGCACACTTCTGGATGTGTCTCAGTGGGTCACAGAGGTGTGACCTTGAGTACTATATCTGGTCCTTTGTCCCTTCCTCTGTAGTACTGTTCCCTGCCCTGCTTTCTGGCCATCATGAATTTTGCAGCCTTGCCCCATCCCCTTCTGCCATGATGTTTCTGCCTTGGAACCAGCTGACCGTGGAGTGAGTTCAATTAAAACATAAGCCAAATTAAACCTCTCCTTTAAGGTTGGATGTCAGGTATTGTGCCCAGCAATAGGAAAGCTGACTAATACCATAGGGAAGACATCTCTGTGGTGAGAACAGAGGGAAAGACATGTTGGAGGTAGACCTTTGTCTCCAACTCTCTTTGCCTCCTTCAAGCAATTTGTCTCTCCTGATGAAGCACAGACAGGAATGAGTTATGTCACTAACTCAGATCTGAAGATACTTTCATTTTGGTGGTATGAGCTTTGGAGAAAACACAGAAACAAGTTTGTATCCTAAGCTCTTTTATTGCAGGGTTGTGTTTTCAGCAAAGCTTTTTTATTATTTTCTACCTTATCCTTAAGTATTGGTGTTCTCCAGGGACTTAACCTCAACTGACATCTCTCAGGGTGACTTCCTATCATCCTACAGTTCCTCCTCCGCATGCCAGACTTCCTGCCTATGTCTCTGTGTAGATACTACAGCATGCCTAGGACAGAACTTGGCCATGTCTCCCAGTGTGCTGTTCTCTCAGAGTGCTCTAGTCGCATGCAAAGGTTTGCCAGGGGAATGATAAGGAGTTGAACTCAGTGCCCGGCACATGAAGGCTTGGTGGTTTCTTGTTGGCTTTGACATGTTAGTTGTGATCAAACATAAACAGCCCATGGCCAAGTGGTATAGGTACCATGCAGCCATTGTTTGGCCTGTTTGGGTGGAGGGACTTGTTCAGGGTCGGGCTTCGCAAGCCAGCCAGCCAGCCACTGTTGGTAGGAAAGCTATGTCCCTTGAGAAAGAACTGGCTTTCTGAGTCTTGGGACTCCTTAAGATGCTGTGTCCAGGCTCAAGGGATTGTCACCCAACAGCACTTTAGGGACTGACAGAGGAGGTTCCTGTCATTGTTCTTTAACTCTGTGCTGTGAGCAGATTTACCCACAGTGATAGGAGCCGGAATGGACTCTTACTTCAGATGCGGCAAGGGAACTTGTTATTCAAGGGAGCCCTCTGTGGACTCTTCTATAAGGCTGAAGAGGCTCCTACCCCTTAAATAATCATCTCCCACTCTCTGGGTGGATCATGACCTGTGAACTCAGGGTCCCCAGTACCTCTGCAAAATGTTCTTGCCAGTTTAATGACTGAAAGCCAGAAGGCAGCAGAACCCTACAGAAGGGAGTGTGCAGTTTTGTTGTTTTCTCTTTACAATTGAGTATGCTGGGGTTTTGCCAGATAGATTTTCCTCTTGCTTTTTTTTTTTTTAAATGAAAAGCTTTCCTGGCAGATGTCGGAAAGCCACTTCTAGGGCATTGATAGTTACCAAAAAAAGACCCTGGCTTCCTCTCCCTGTCAGCTGACTGTGCATTTCCCTGCCCCACATCTGTGCTGTCATCCACAGAAGGCTGAGCTTGCAAGTGCCTGCTCTGGTGAGACCCTGGCCTTTGCCTGCAGGCTTCCCCAGCACAGATTTGTCCCGCGGGGCACAGTGCACAAGTTTGTCATCTGTGCTCCCCTTTGATCATTCAGAACCTTGTTTTCACCCTCTCTCTGCTGAACCTGATGCCATTCCTACATCTATAGGTAGCATTTAAGGCCCTAAAAGAGCTGGCTGCATCTGAACCTTCCTGCCTCGGCCACCATGCCTTCCTCCTGTCCTCTCACACCCTGTACTGTGCTGCCTTTGTGTCTGCTACTCCTTGCTATCAGCCCTGAGTGTCCTCTTCTTCTGAATTCTCTCTGGCTGTTCTCTCTGGGTCCAAGCTGTATGCTGCCCAGGCTCTGCAGAAAGTGCTGGAGACAGTCAGAAAAGCCTGGGTCTGCATACTGATTGGCCACCACCAGGTCTGTCTCTAGTTAGCCCAGCCCTCTCACAGAGCTTCCTCCCCTGTATGGAGTAGAACAACTGCCCTGGCAGTCTTGTTAGGATGAATGACATGACCTGGAAAGCAAAGACTGGCAGTGCAAGGTGTTTACAAATGTTTTCCCGCTTTTAGATGGCTCTTTTCTGGCCTTCCTAACTGGAAAGACTTTTCATCCTCCAGAGCCTTATGCATTTGGTGGCTCCAAAGGTGGAAATCTGAACTTTTTACCTTCATTATGATTATTTACAGGTGGGCTTCTCTTCTTTCTGCATAAACAGGTGCTTTGGTAGTGTTTGACCTTGTGTCTTCCACAAAGCCAGCCCTGTCCCTTGCCTGGACTCTTTGTTCCATAGGTGTCTATAGATTGCGTATGTGTTCCATTGAGAAGTTGTGAGCAGGTCTCCCAGCAGTGACCGGGTCCCCTTGGAGACAGGCAGCCTGCTTCTCTGCCTTTCGTTATGTTTATTACCTGTTCTGATTTTGACTCTGTATTAAAATGTATTTTTTAACAGGAAATAAGTGAAGGCATACGAAGCAGTGGCCTACCCGTGTGGGCCCCAGTGTTCTCTAATGTGGATCACCATGGCAACATGGTGGCCTTCACATTTCACCAGTTAAGAGGATGAACTCTTCTGCCCACAGAAGCTGAGCGGATTGGCCACCATTACCTGGTACTCTGTGCAGCAGGTCTCTTCCTGAAAGGCGTGGGCCTCATTATCAGGGACCTTTCCTCAGCAGGCGATCATCAGATGGCAGCCTGGCCTTTGAGTCTCTATTGTCTGATTCCCTTCTCTATGAAAATGTGGTCCCTTCTGCATGGGGCCTTGTGGCGTTGGAAATGGTTATAAGTTGGCCTGAGGTGAGCAGCAGGCCTTAGTGCTGTGGTCTGCACACCTGCTATGTCTGTTGTGGGCCCATGAGGAGCCTGGGGCGGTATGAAGATGTTTTCTGTAGGGTGGTGTAGCAGGTCAGTTGGGAGCTGCTGGTGAGAAGTTGGGCAGCCCTGTTGTATATCTCAGCACTTCCATGTTTCCTGGCTGTCCCCATTGAGCTTCTGCCAGTTGACATCATGATAGAAAGGCAGGTTTGTAAGCTCCTGCTTTCTGACTGACTCTCTTTCTGTCTCTCTCTCCCCGCTCCCTCTCCCCCCCTCCCTTTTCTCCTTTCTCTCTCCCTTTCTCCTCTTGTCTCTTCCTCTCTGTCCCTCTCTCCCTCTCACTTCAACAGAATACATTGAGCTCAGGTGCAGGCACAGTAGGCCTGGATTCTGGACAGCTACACAGGAGGAAGAGTGATTGTTTTATGAACCTGTCAGTCTCAGAATGCTGTGAGGCCAAGACTTATTCCTGGACAGCCTGACCTTCCTTCCTTCCTCCCATCTAATATCAGTGAGCCTGGCCAAGATGTTGCATGAAGGCAGCTCTAGCTTTGGTGGAAGCTGGCAAGGTTTGAGGATTCCTGGCAAAGAGAAAGATACATCTACCCCTGGGGTCTCATAAAGAGACTGTGCTTGCAGCAGTGTGAAGCCTTGGCTGCACTTGTCCCTCAGTGTCAGGCCACAGCCTGTGCCAGGCATTGACCCCCATGGAGGCACAGAGGTGTTGGCCAAGCTTTCAGTCCCCCAGAACACTATTCTCCTTGGTGTCTTTGGTTGAGTGAGATTCTAATTGGCCATACCTGACAGAGGATGAGCTTAGCCTATGCGTCTCTAAATGGAGGTCCAGGTGCAGGTCTGAGCATTTGCTTTTGGTGGTGTGCACATGAGGAGACCAAACCTACAAGCCCCGGATTGTTTGGCAATAAGGGGCAGCATTCTGAAGTTGAAATTCTAGCTATGCTAGTTACAAGTTTATGAGATTTTGCTGGGCCTTGCTCCGTTGGAGAATTTTTTGGATAAGGAAGTTTGAGGACAAGCTAACAGAGGAGCCTGGGAGTCTTGTTTGAGATCTCCCTGTTCTTTGTTTCATTACAGAAAACATGTACCTTGATGAGAAGAACCAGCTTCAGAGACAGGCTTGGATTCTGACCCCAGCTCTGCTGCTTGCTATCTGTATATTTTTGGTGTGTTGGGTACAACTTGAGGAGCTGTCCAGTTCACAGTGTTGCCTCTGCGGGCTATAGCTGTGCAGTCCCCACTTCATTGCCCATCTTGTAGAGAACTGTCCTCCCCCCTGCTAGCAGCATGTGTAGTCAGAGATATGTCTTCTTACTTTGATCTCTCTACCTCAGTGGTTAGTCAAAGTATTTTTTAAATACATATTTGATTGAAGTATAACAATAAGCATATAAATCTGTCAATAGCTACAAACTTTTTTTTTTTGGTACCAGGGATCAAACTCCGGTCCTTGCGCTTGTGCAGCAGGAGGTGAAACCTCTGAGCTAAATCCCCAGCCCTAGCTACACACATTTTTATATAGATGTAACCATTACCTGGGTCCAGATATAGACCATTTGTTGCATCATGGGAGTTTCTTTGGTCCTTGTCCTTATCAGTACTCCCCAAAGATAACCACTATTTTGACCTCTATCAACATGGATTTGTTTTCCTAGTCTTGTATTTCATACACATGGAAGTGTAAAGCATGGAATTCTTTTCTTTCTGGCTTCTCTGGCTCTACATTGTGTCTGTGAGATGCATCCATGTTATAGTTAGCAGTAATTTGTTCTTTTCTACTGCTGTGTAGTATTTCATTGTCCAAATATAACACAGTTATCCAATGTACATGACAGATGTTTAGATTGTTAACAGTTTGGGGCTCTTATGACATTGCTATGAATATTTTTATATATGAGTTTTGGTGGAGGTAAGTATTTTTTATTGAGTATTTGCCCAGAAGTACAATTTCTGGATCTGAGTGCTTCTCAACAGGTCTCCAAAGTGGTTTTATCAGTTTACATTCCTTCAAATAATTCATGAGAATTCCAGTTACCTTTTACTATTGGCAGCTTTAAGTATTTTGGTGGAGATTCAGCACCATTCACTATTATCTAATTCTAAAACATTTCTACACCGTTCTCAAATACCCACTGCTTATAAGCAGGAATTCTCCATTCTTCCCAGTCCTAGTGCATGGGAACTTTAGCATTTTCTGTCTCTTCTGCTGTTCTGGACATTTCATGTATGTAGAATCATACAGGATGAGGTTTGTGCCTGGCTTCTTTCATTGAGCATAACGTCGTCTGGGTTCACCCATGGTGTCACGTGTATATGCCTTTGTGTGGACAGGTGATATTATTTATCTGTTCATCAATTGTTAGACATTTGGGTTATTTCCACTGTTTGGTTTTTATAAATAATGCCTATAAGAACATTAATAAACAAGTTCTGGACTCTGTATTCTCCACTGTATATTTTTTAATTGTTTGCATAGTAATTACACAGTAGAATACTCTGCTCTATGCATACTCTTAAGTTTCATCGTTTGAGGAACTGCCAGCCTATTTTCCAAAGCTACTGCAGGATTTTACATCCCCACCAGTAGAGTGTGAAGATTCACATTTCTCTATATCCTCCTTAACACCTGTTATTGTCTCTCTTTTTGAGGATAGCAATTACAGTGAGTTTGAAATTTTGGTAGGGATCATGCTGAATCTATAGATCAACTTTTAAAAAGTCACTGGCATTTAGGTCTCTAAATTTCACTGTGTTTGCTGTAAAGCATCAGGCAGGGACACACATTCGTTAAGAACCCATTCTTTCCTTACTGGATTGCAGGCGGGCCTGTGACGATACTCAGCTGACTCTACATGAGGGCTGTTTTTGAGCTCTGTGCAATTAAATTGGTCCCTGTTTCTTCACTTCTACCAGTGATATTCTTTAGTCTAGCTTTATGCTAGGTCTGATGATCTCATGGGTTAGTCCTCCAAAACTGTTTTTTAAGATTATCTTGTTTTTCTTGGATCCTTTGCATTTCTCTGTCAACCTTAGAATCAGCTTGTCAGATTAAGATCTACAGGTCAGTTTGGAGAGAATTGAAATCTTAATGTTCTGGAGTCTTTCAGTCTATCATACATATGTATATATCTATTTCCTTAGGCCTTTTCAGGAATGTTTCATATGTTTCTCTCCAGTGATCTTAAGTATGTTAGTAGATATATTCCTAGTTTTTTATTTTTATTACTGAAAATGCTTTTGCTTTTAATTGTATTTTCTTATTTTTAGTTTTATTTATTGCTGGTATATAGAAGTAGAATTAATTTTTATGTATTGCCCTTTCCTGCAAGCTTGATAAATTGATTTATTACTTCATGTATTGTGACACAGTTCATAGATTTTCCTATATCTTCAGTTATGTCATCTGCAAGTCATGGCAATTTTACTTATTCCTTCCAGTCTAAATTTGAGATTTTAAAAATTTCAGTTATTTTCTTACCTTGTTGCATTGGCAAGACATCCTGTACAATTTTGAATAGAAATTATTGTGGATATTCTTAATTTTGGACTTATGGGGAAGATGTCCAATATTTTACCACTAAGTATGGTATCAGCTGTAGGTTCTTACAGATATTCTATAGATTTTATTCCTAAGTTGCTGAGCGTTTTTATCAATTTGTTTTGAGAACTAGAATTTGACTTTCTTGATGTTCTAGTTGTATATTTATTATCTATTTCCTTGACTTTTGTTCTTTATTATTGTTTTCCTTACTCTTTAAATTTGTTTTGCTTTTCTTTTTTTAGCCTCTTGAGGTAGAAGCTTAGATTGTTGATTTTAAATCAGCTTTCTAGTGTTGTCTTACACATTTTCCTTTAGGCACAGCTTTTGCTTCATTATCAGTTTTAATATGTCGTATTTTTATTATTATTTAGCTCAAAATGTTTTCTGATTCTATTATGATTTTTAAAAATTTGAGCTATGAACTATTAAGAAATATGCTGCTTCCAAACATTTGAGAACTTCTTTAGTTACCTGGCTATCTTTGTGTTGTTGATTTCTAGCCTAATTCCCTGTGGAAAAAGAACATACTTCCTATGATTTCAGTTCATGACATTTATTGAGACATGCTTTACAGCCTGGGGTCTGTTCTGCAGAGTGTTCTACTGTGCTGGGAAGAAGCGCACTTCTGCAGTTGTTGGTTGTTGGAGTCCCTGTCATTAGGTCAAGTTGGGTACTTGGGCTGCTCTGATCTTCTGGGAACCCTTACTGATTTCTTTGTCTCCTGTTAGGCTCCAGTGAGACTTTTGGGTTTGTCTATTTCTTACATTAGCTCAGTCAAATTTTACTTTATATAATATTTTTAAAGAAATATACAAATAGTGATTAGTTGTGTATAAATCTAGAACGTTTTTTGTGTTGAAGTGATACTTTTTGTGAAATAATGTCTTTTGTAAAACTTCTTAAAGTTTTCTTAAAACTACTTACAGTCTCCTTTGTCTGATACTAATCTAACTCTTTCAGCTTTCTTTTAGCATTTGAGGCACCTTTTTCCATACTTTCACTTTCAACCTTTGTGTGTCCTTTACAGTTAAAGGTTTGTCTTTATGTCCTTCTGACAGTCCTGTGCTTCCACCTGCAATCATTTTCTTCATTCTGAAGGACTCTTTTATGTATTTTTTGCACTGATGTATTTTCCCACAGGCTATCTTCTTTCACAGTACCCAGCTATCAGTAGCCCCAGCGCTATGAATAAGGAAAGGACCTCCACAGAAGCTCCTGGGGCCAAATGAAATAACCAGATAAAGCTTTTATTTGACCGATTCAAGGCTAACACTAATGCTAGGATTATGTCAGAAGAGGACTTTGACATCTCGAACAAGTGGACACATTGGATTGAAGACTAGTTTATAAGTGCCAAGTTTACTGGTGATGCATTTTTATGGAATGATGTCTTGAATTTTGCAGTCTTGTAAATGCAGGCCCATGGGTAGTGAATATTTGGACAGCAAAAACCCAGAATAAAGCTTCTAGCATAGAATTTGGCAAATGGAAAGTATTTAGTAAATAGCAGAGAGAAAGAGGCACCCTTATATGCTGAAGGCTAGCTGCTGGGACATTTTCTTTTGTATTTTGTATGTGAGAAGACCGATAATTATTGCCTTTGTTGTGTTTACCCACTGTTATATTGGCTCTGTGTGTGTGTTCTGCACTGTATCTACATAATGGTGATGTTACGAAGGTGCCATTACAACCTAAGTTTACAGTGCAAAACCAAGGCCTGGAGGGATTGTTACTTACTTCAGGTCTTACATCCAGTAAACGAGAAGCAGACACTTGAAGCCCTAAACAGTTGCTTGTCAACCCAGTGTGTTGACAGTAGTAATCTAGTAGGGCCCCTTCCATGGCACCACTCCAGTTTGGTCATCCTCCTGGTGGCCAGTGTTTATAGAAGAGCTAGGACAGGATCCAGCCAGTGACTGCAGCAGATGGGGAGCTGAGAGGTCTTTGGGCTCAGAGGATGCGCAGGCTGGAGGGATTGGGGAGGGCTTCCCAGAGGAAATGAAGCCTGAGACCCACAGAGAAAGTAGACATTAACAGGTAGAGGACGTTGGGAGGGCCACAGGGGGCGGAGAACTCTCAAGGCAATAGGCTGCCAGGAAATGGGAGCAAGAATTTGGCATTTTAAAGGATGTCAGAGAAGTTAGAGGACAGAAGGGAGGGATGGGACTTGAGAGGCAAGCAAGAACCTGAGCATCTAGGCCCCTGAAAGCCAATGCAAGCAAATTTGGACTTTACCATATGGGCATATGAAACTACTGAAGGCTTTATGCAGGGAAATAACACATGATCTGTGTCTTAGGAAGCTTCTTCCCACTGCAGCAGGGGGTGTTCCAGAGCAGAGCAAAGCTGGAGGGAAGGAGGGAATGAGGGAGGGAGGGAGAACAAGCAGTCCATGTTGCTGTAGTAAACCAGGAGACAGTTTGTCACTTGAGCCAGGATGCCTTCTGGCAGGTACTCAAATGGTTTAGGAGATGTCTAGAAGGAAACATCAGCCCAGGGTTTCTCTGAATGAAGTAAGTGTGGCAAGTCTGTCTACTGCCCCCGGGTTGTGCTGCTGCAGCCTCCGGGGTCCCTCCCAGGGAACACGGTTTGAGAAACGTCAGCCTGGTGTGGCTTGGGGGGGAGGGGTGGGGCTTCCTTGGATTCTGCCCCTGAGAACCTGTCTTCTCCCTCGGTTTCTAAGATGACACTCTCCCGTCTTCTCCCTCCTTGGCTTCATTCCTCAGTGCTTTCTGTGGACCCTCCTGTCCTTCCCACTGAGAAGGCTGTGTTCCTCAGGCTTACATCCAGAGTCTCTTCTCCATTCTGTGTTCCCTGGAAGTGTTGCCTCATCCCTTGATTTGGTTACCCACTCACCATAAGCTGAGGGCTCTTGTAAGCTCTGTGTACCCAGTGGGCCAATTGACCTCCCCTCTCGGATGCTCCACAGGTCCCTAAAACTTAGAACATGGCTTATTCTCTGTGACCTCCCCACACCGCCCATCCACCACCCCTTGCTGGGACAAAATCCTGTTCTTTCTTTACTTTCCAGGCTCAGTTAACAGCATAATCCTTTATCATTTTTTTTCCTCAAAGCCCTTTCTTTCCTAACTTTGTACCAGCAGCAGTGACTGGCATGTAGTAGAGCCAAGAAATCTTTGCCGAATGACCATACATGTAGCCCAGTCCTCGGCACTTAGGCAGCACCCAGCTGGTACTGACAATAGTAACAGTAACAGCTTCACCTGCTGAAGGCCCACTGTGCACCACTCACTGTGTTTGGTATCCCTTGGCTCAAAGGTGAAGGAAAGAAAATGCATCCTCTGCAGAGGGAGTTTAAGGCTTTGCCCTAGAGCCAGGGGATAGAGGTGGGGATGGGTCAGGTGTTGAGTACCTGCTCTGTGCCAGGCATCCGTCACCATCGCCACATTGAATCACCATAGTAACAGTGGGGCCCCTCCTGTTTCACCAGGAAAGTCGGAGCTCAGCCAGGTTATGTAACTGGCCAGAGACCCTGTGCCCTGGACTGGGTTTGAACTTCTTTCTGTGCTCTGCCTATCTGATGAACTGGTGACTGAACGAGCAGTTTGCATTTATCTACCATTCTCATTAGCTAAACTGTGAGGTTGAGAGCAGGGAATGTGTTTTATGCTTCAGGGTCTGGCACAGAATACTTGCTTAAGAAATGCCAATGGAATGAACAGCAGGAAGAGGTGAGCAGAATGCTGAACTAGGAATGGCATCTGCCTTCCCCCTTCCCTTTCTGCTGCAAGGCACTCATTCATTAAGTGGGTTGCCTCCTTTCTTTCTTTCTCACTGTCTGTTAAAGAGGGAGAACACCTTTTGCCTCCAGCCCCTAGTAAAGAGGAGATGGGTTAATTAGATAAATCGGCAACACTTGCTGAACACTTAGGACAGCAGTGTATGAACTCAGGACTTCCTGACTACTGTGCTGGGCAGAGTACAGCCCCTCGCTCCCTGTGGGCAGCAGGCAGCAGCTACTGAGCAATGGCCATGTGGTGTGGTCCTCGTCTGCCAGTTTGCATGATCTCTGAGGTGGACAGTGAAGCAAGAAAGGGAAGAAGCCTAAGATGTTGGGCCCAGGAGCAGGATTGCTGTCTCACTCCTTCTCTTGGGTCATGGACTCTCCTTCAGTATAGACATGCACCGCCCAGAGGATGGCTGCTTCTCCATTTAAGAGCCCCCTGAATGGCTCTTGGCTGCTGAGAATTCTTACTGCTGCCTCTCCTTCTTATTTCTTGGCTACACCAAGACCTTATGCCCTGACCACCTTTACAAGGCCCTTCCAGAAGCTGAAGGGAAGAGTCAGCCCTTCAGTGTGGGTGCAGTGTTCCTGTGACATAGCATAGCCTTTGACCTTGGCCCAGGTATGGTGTCTTTCCTCCTTGGGAACCATTCCACTGTTCCTTCCCCCTGCCCACAGTGCTGACATTTATCTTGACTGGGAATCCCAAATCCTTGGTAAACTCTGGGACTCTTTGGTTAAAAACAATAGAAAGAGCTCTGGGTGAGTGAATAAAAGGAAGTGTATCAGAAAGACATTGAGGTCTTCCAGAACTGACAGGAAGCTGACAAATCGGCCCAGACTGAGGCCACTCTGGAGTCTGGGAAGCAGGACTGCTCTGTTGCAGGCTCGTCCTGTTGGATGGAACAGAATGCCAGCCATTTAACCTCTGGTGCTTTGATTCTCGATTGCCCTCACATGGGTCATGTGATCCTCAGCGAGAAGAAGGATGGTTCTGTTTGGCAGGAGGAACGGATGTTGGTACCACAACCTTTAACGTGTTCATTCCAGCCTCCCTCGTGTCCAGCCCTTTCTGCCTTTCAGGAGAGGCCTTCCTCTAAGGTGTCCCCAATGACTCCAGCCTTGGTGTCCTCCATAAGATCCAGGAGCCTTCTCATTTAAAAATGTTTGATTATTTTTAATTGATATAATAATTGTTTAGCCTGCACTTTTGTAAGCCTCAGTGGTAACCCTCCCTTCATTCCAGTTATTGATCATTTGTATTCTCCTTTTTGTCTTAATCAGTCTAGCTAGGAATTATCAATTTTGTTGATCTTTTCAAAGAACCAACTTTGTTGATTTTTTTTCCTGCTGTTTGTTTTCTTTCATTGATTTTCATGCCTATTTTTTTATTCTTCTTCTACTTACTTTGGGTTTAATTGGTTATGTTTTGTTTTGTGTTTTTGAGCTTCTTAATTTGAATCTCTATAGCATGGACTTGGCATGCTCTTTTCTAATGTAGGGGCTAAAAGCTGCCAGGTGCCTGCTAACGACTATTTTTACTACATATCACATGTTTTCCCCTGTGTGTGTATAGTTTAGGTATATAGTTTGGGCTAAGTTTATATGCAGGACTTGGGGCTTTTGTTTCAGGGTTACTCCCTCTTAGTCTGCAGCTGCTGTGGTGCCCCAAATTTCAAATTTCTGACCTTCTGCTTGATTTCTAGGCTCACAGTGATACCAGATGGGATCTGTTCTTAGGTAAAACCCATAAAAATGGTAAATCACCTACTACCATTTCCTCCTTCTACATATTGACTGTTCTCCAACTTCTGCCTGCTTTTTATCATTCTCCAAGATCTTCACAAAGTTGTATTTATATATTTTTCCCAAAATTTATCATTTGTTTTGGGCTGCATGTTTGTATCTTCCCCAAATCATACGTGAAGCCCCAGGCTTAGTGTGCTGGTGCATGGAGGTCGGGCTGTGCAGGTGGGCAGGCTTACACAAGGCCGTGAGGGTGGCCCCTGTGATGGGGTTGTGTCCCCTGAGAAGAGAGGGAGACCAGAGCTCTCTTTCCTTACCCACATGTGAGGACAGAGCGAGAAGGTGGCTGTGCTGTCTGCAAACCAGGAAGCTGTCCCGTACTGGAGAGCACATCTGCTGGCATCTTGGTCTTGGACTTCCCAGCCTCCACAAACTGTGAGAAGTAAATGCTGTGTTCTGCACCCCCCTTCACATGGCATTTGTTTTAGCAGCCCAGAGTAAAACAGGAGGTTAGTCTGAGCCCTTCTGCCATGTGGGAAGTGGATCCCTTCCTGTTTGTGCTGGTGTTGCGCCCCCTTGTGCCACTAGATGCCATTGTGAGGTCTGGAAGGAGGCCTCTGGGTTGCCTACCTCTGCAGCCTCTGGTCCCCTCGGAGGGTTCTGCCCTTCGAGGGGTTGCAGGCATTGTTAACTAGGCTTTCATGCCCTGGCTTCAGCTGCTCTGCACCCTGTCCCACTCTGCAGAGGCACAGACCCTGCTGCCTCCTGGATGCATCATGCTGAAGAATGGCAGGCAGTGCACAGGCAGCATGCACACTGTGGAACTTGTCATCTTTCTCCCCCCAGCTGCTCTTCCTGTGTCCCCATGCACCTTTCTTTGATAGAGAAACAGTTTTTCTGGTCCTTTAATTCCTCTTCATAAAGAAGACCTCATCTAGGCCAGGGATTTAGCTTAGTGCTTCTGCTGCCTGCCTCCCAAGCTCAAGGTCCGGAGTTCAATCCCCAGTACTGAAAAAAAAAAAAAAAAGACCTCATCATAGTCACTGCTTGGTTTCTGGCCGCATGATCTCTTATTTCAGCCAATCTTTGGCACATGGTCTTCTTAGCCTTGTCTCTCTCCCTTCTGTAGTCTGTGCTTAACCTGGGTGAAGACTGACAGGAAGAGGCAGTATTGCTGTAAATGCTGTATTGCAATTAGTTACATGTTTCTCTCCTCAGTTTAAGTGGTGGCCGGGCATCTTGTCTCATCTCAGTGTCCTTAGCATCTCCCGTGGAGCAGACCCCAGCAGGATGCATTTAACATGTTCACAGTGGTGCTGTAATTTGTATGTCTTGCTGTTGGGCGGCTCTAATTTGAACATGCTACATTCTCACTGGCTTGAATCACCAGGGGTGCATGCACGACTGTCTCATGCCACCTGATGGGACAGTCATACATGTACCACCAGTGGTTCTAGCCAGCTGGAATGTGTTAAATCAATAGAGGTCTCTCTTAGGGCCTTCGGCAGCAAGCCCTGGGGTGGCATCCTGTGCTGTGAAAGATGTATATGTTTACTGTTGGGCTCAGCAGATGTGCCCTGTGTCCACCACACTGAGAAACTGATTCCTATTCAGGATGTGTGCTTCAGATTCATTCTAAATCTCCATGATAAAGGAGAAGCTCTTTACCAACCCGAGGAAGTGAAAAAATTAAGCCATCTTTGCTTCCCATCCCTACCATTAAAAACGAACGTATGTTTGGCTCAGTGTCCAGAGACCAAGCCATTGATCTTGGGTGAGTGAGAGGCATGTAATATGCATGATGAGGACTGCGAGGAACTGACTTTGTGGTGTTGGAGCTGACACTGTTTGGTGTCCTTCCTGGTGAAAGGGATTTAAAAATAGCATAAATGCTTTCCAGAGGTGGATGAAAATATTTGGCCAAACAGGTGTTGATTAAAGAAAGAGAGAGGAAAAAGGACTTGTGACTATTTCAGTCTCATGAGATGCCAGGAGCTTTTCATATTTGCTTTAGCTAGTCCTCATCTCAATAGGGATGGAGAATTGAGACTCAGAGATGTGAGGCAGCTTTCCCAAGGCCACACAGTTAGTAAGGTTTGGAGTTAGGATTCAAAACCAGGCCTCTCTGGCTGTAAGAATCTAATGAAATATTGAACGTATCTGATGGACTGTCTGTGACTCATTATAGGCTCTTAAGTGAACATCTTCTGTCTCTTCCTCTCTCCAAACACTGTCCTCACCTCCTCTATGTCAGCATCATCTGCTAGCAGCTAGAGATCGAACTTGAGTGCAGGGGCAGGTGTCTGTGGGTCATACATTGCCAAACACTTCTGTATGCTGACTCTGTATGCACCATCTCTAGAATCTCTGAAACATCAGACTCAGAGCTAGTTATCCACTAGCTGCTTTTGAATATTTGTAGGATAGATGATGAAAGCTGGCAGAATCTTCCTGCAAACGTGTGCTGCTTATTTTCTGCCTAGACACCTAGGATTCTGAGTGGTGAAGTCCTCAGGGCCTGCTTTTTCAAGGAATAATGGTGTTCTTCTTTGCCTTTGCTAAGAGGAGGAAATGGGATGACTGGCAAGTCTTTTGGTTCTTGGAAGTGCTGCCGTCTTCATATTTCAGTGTGCCTTACTTGTTCTCTGCTTCATGGCATCATCGGGCACAGGACACAAGGAGGGCCTCCTGGTAATCTGACCCAGAAAAGGTGGGAGAGATAGTGTGGGACCTGAAAAAATAACAACCAGCCAAGTTAGGTCTACATACCACTTCTCAGAGAGAAAAGGGAGCATGAGGGCATGGCTGTCCCTGCCCAGGTCTACTGGTACAGAAAAAGTGGGGAGGACCTCACTTTGCCATCTTGTCTTCCTGCTGTTGCTTTAGACAGAACACTTTGCAGGTCTGGCCCCCTATATTGTGCTAGGTGCTCCCCAAGTGGCTAAGAAGGTTATCAGCAGAGGCAGGGCACACAATGATCCAGCACCCATAGGTAATGTAACCACGAACTTCCCAGAGAGCCAGGGAAGTAAGCTGTCCCCTGCATGTGAGCGTCTACACACATGCACCTGGACACACACACACATCACTTAGGCACACGCACACACATGTACACATATACATGTGCACACACCCATGCCTTTCAGAGCTCTATGCCGTCGCAACCCTGCTCTCCAGACTCCACTAGCTAAGGAGCTATATTAGGAAGTCTGTTTCTTCCTGGGATTGGGGCACATATCTCATGTTTGATAGCTAGCTCTGTCCTCTTCAGGATACCTTGCCTTCTTGGCCTGCTGACAGAAACCTGACTCTTTTTTTTTTTTTTTTTTTTGGGGGTACCGGGACCGAACTCGGGTCCTTGTGCCTGCTGTGCAAGTGGCGAAACCACTGAGCTAAATCCCCGCCCCCAGAAACCTGACTCTTTCCAGAACTCTGTAATTCCCTTAAAGGTAGAAGGTTTGTCACTAGAAAAGCTACACATAAGTGTGTTAATTCTGAGGACAGTTTCTAAGCAATACTTTGAAGAACAGCCGTTTTGTTAGAATAATTTACACAGTGCCTTGCCTGTGGTGATTATTTGATAAAGACCTACTGAGCAGCAGTGCTGTGAGTGGAAAGATCCAGGCTGCATATGCATAGAAACGTGAGTCCACACCCAGCCTCGCCATCTCACAGTGGGGCCTCATCCAGCAGGTGCCTTGTAGATAGTGGCCATAATAATGATGAGTATATTTTTTTTGGTTGCAAAATAAACACATGACCTTCCAAGAAGAGTTTTAAAGATTACAGCATGGTATTAGGTGGCCTAAGTTATGCTTTTATGAAAATCACCAGTAGTAACATTACTTTGTAATTATTCTTCCTATGCATTAAATAATTAATGCAACTTGAAAATAATTTCAGTTCAACATACTTTTATGCAGTGTATTACCTACCAGATCCCATGCAGACATGGGGCTACAGACAGAAGTGACTTAGGGTTCTTCTGAAGCTTCTGCATTTGTAGGGGATCAGTAGCCATGGGTTAACTAGTATAGCAATAGTTAGGGTAATTATAAAATGTATTTAAGTGCTTTGGGAGTACAGATGGCAGCTATGGTTCTGTTTGGATGGAGAAAGAAGAAAAATATGTCAGGAGTCTTAATTGCAGTCATAGAAACCAGCTCTGGCTATTGTAAGCAGAAAGGGAATTTATTGGTGGGTTGGGGTCTCACCAGTGGGCATGGGGCTGTAGGGCCAGGCTTGGGGAATGGGCTGGGAGCAAGGGAGCTCCTAGGAGGATCTAGGAATGGAAGCCCTGCCAGTTGGGTCCTCATTGTATCACTGTTACTTCTGCCATCACTGGGGTCCCCATTACGTCAGTCTCTGGCAATCTTTCCACTCATTTATTCAGGATTCTGTTTTGTGGGATGGTGTCTGAGCCCAAGTCTAGAATATGCATATCTGGTCCACCCTTAGAAATAGGACATTTTCTCCCCAAAGACTCCATTGTGGGAATAGTAGAGTACTGAAGGATGCTTGATTGGGTCCTGGCCAATTCAAAAGCAGAGCATTTGGACAGAGCCTTGAAGAAGCTACTAGGCAAGCAGGCGAGATACAGAAAAAGAGGCATTTCTGGCGAAGCACAGGAAGAGTCTGAAGCAAGTGCCATGGAAACCCTGGTGTCTGTGGAGGAGTGAGAGCTCTGGTGCGTGATGGGCAGTGTTTTATAGCTGGTTGACTAAGTCAAAAGGAAGTGTCACTGCAGTTTCTCATATCCATTCTTTCAAGAGCTATCCCAAGTAGGGGTTTTCCATGGACCCACAGAGCTGAGCAGGTTTCTGATGGGCTTCTGGGTTGCTGGTTGGGCCAGCTTGCCGTAGTGGACAGGAGGATGATACCAGGTTCCGGGTGGCAGCTCCCTGTTCTCCAGTGTCATCATATTTGGCCCAGCTGTAAATGCCCATGATCTCTTGACCTGGTAATGGGCTGAGAGTGTGCCCGGGGCCAGGTGGCTTGTCCCCTGGTCCATTGGGGCCTGCATCCCTGATGTGGGACATTCTGAAGACCTTTGTAATTCACTGGCATACAGGACCCCCAGGCCTGAAGCTACATCATGCAGGGAGGATTTGCTGTGGTTCTCTGGGCAGGGGAGAGCACTGTGCTCAGACCTGTCTGGCTCTGCTCTGCTCAGCTCACGAATTTCCTCTGACCTAGAGCTGGGGCTGTCTGTAAGCCCTTATTCTCTTCAAGGAGCTGTCATCATCGTATGTCATGTTAAGCAACTTCTCTGAACTCTTACCATTTGGAACTGCAGTGAGAAGCAGCAGGCCCCTGAGCTGAATTGCTGGCTCCTTTCTCTCCCTCCCGCATCCCTGTCTTTTCAGCCTGCAGATTTAGATACAAGGGTAAATCTCTGCTTCGCCCGACTCTTGCTTATTTCAAGTGGCATGTTGTTACCCTGCACCTAAAGACAGCCCCTGCCTCACTCACAGGCAGGGATTTTATTCTCCATCATTACTTTTTAAAAGGTGTTCAGCTAGAAAATTGCATATTATTTCCTCTGCAAAGGTTTTTCCTTGCCGCCTTTGTGTAGCTACAGCTGTCATAACCACAGTTGATATTTTGTGTGCCTGCGCATGCAAGTGCACGGTGTGGGAAGAGAGATAATCAGGCCATCCTCCTGGGCAGCAGCCTTCCAGTTCAGCTTTTATGAACTGGATTTAAAAAATAAATAAGTCAGATCGTATCACTCTCCACTCAGAGCTCTCCAGTGGCACCCAGCTCGTGGTAGTCAGTGCAGACCTCTCACCACAACCTGCAAGGCCCTGTGCCTTTGGTCCTGGCCTGTTCTTCATGCCCTCCACCCCTAGATGCTTGTTTGTTTTATTCTCCCTGTCCCTTGAATGTGCCACATTCTTGCCACTCAGAGGCCTTTGAATTTGAATAAACTTCCCCAGGACCAGGATACTTCTAGCCTCCCTACCTGTCCTGTACCTTTCAGCCCAAATGTCACCTCCTAAGAGGGGCCTTCTCTGGCCCCCTCTCTGGGCTCTGACATCTTATCACCCCTTAGTTTGTGTTCATCTTTCTACCCTCTCCTTGTGTGTCTCATTCCTTGCAGTAACCCAATCCCAGAGAACAGTCCTGGGCCAAGCGCATTTAGTGCAGTTTTGCTGCTCATTGACCAACAGAAGCAACAGCGGGGTGAAATAGCTGCAGGGACATTATGTGGCAAGAGCAAAGGGCCGCAGAAGAGACTGTGCAGAGGTGCAGAGAGTAAAGAGAACATCTGCAGGCAGCTGGAGGTGTTGGCCAAGCCAGGTGTGTGGGTTTAGACTGGGGCTTGGCCCTCTGTGGAGGCCAGGCCGGCTCCAGGCTAGGGGCACCAAACGCTCATGACATAGGGCCAGGGACATAGCATGCTGTGAATGCCAGATGGGAAGCACTGTGATAAAGACAGGAGCAAGCAGAGACAAAGGCCTGCTTTTCTTTAGGAGAAACAGCCATCACTTGGGGCTTCACCAGGCAAGAGGTCCCTGGTGGTTAACTGTCACGTTCTGCAAATCTGGGGTTCATCCCAGGCCAGTGCTGAAGGGAATTGTGTGCAGAGTGGTTCTGTGTTTCATTTCCAGCCTTATCATTTCTGTGTCCTGGAACTTTATTAGAAACTGTAGAGGTGAGATCATGGTTTCTTAAGATAGTCTTGCTTGGAGAACTATACCAGGTGGATCTTTACTGCTGTAGCCTTGAGATGAGGTCATTACTCTAACATTTGAGCTGTGCTGTTTTGCTGATTGTGTGGCCTTGGGTAACTTAAATGCCCTTTGCCTCATTTTTCCTGCCTTTGAAATGGGCTTAGCAATAGTTACTCCCCTCATTGGGTTACTTGTGAATTGAAGGCCCAGAAAAGTAGTTGTTTATTAGCTGTGTATAAATGGTTGCTGCCTCTTTGGCCCCTGGTTGTTTCCTGAGAATTCTCTGAACCTTGTTTTTGTCATACAAGATGACACTTCCTGCCGGGGATTTAGCTCAGTGGTTCCAACACCTGCCCTGCAAGCTCAAGGACCCGAGTTTGATCCCTGGAACCAAAAAAAAAAAAGATGACACTTCCTGCCCTGACCAATACCTAAGTGTGGTGAGAGGAAGGAGGGCTGCCAAGATGTGAGACACGTTGGATAAAGTATGTCACACACAGTCAGAGTTGATTGTCCCCAAGAATATCTTGTTGTCTCCCTCCTGTTTTCTTGTTCTTTCCTTACTGGGAGAACATGGAGAGGAGCAGGCTGGGGTTGCCTAGGAGGCCGTCTGTCCTGGGGTTCCCACATACCTGAAGCCTCTGCTCTCCATTCCTCCCTGACAGGGACTTTGCGGCCCCAGTGTGTTGGGGTGGGGATGCAGTTCTCAGCAGGGCGGCCTGGCAGTGGAGATTTGGAAGGAAGCAGCATGAGCAGACACCGTCTTCAAATGAGACCTATTTTCATGCCGCTCTCCGTGGTAATAAAAGGAAATGGGGGCTGCAGAGAGAGCCTACGATAGCTCAGCAGATGGTCTGTAATAGAATGTTTTTTCAAAGTTTTCTGCGAGGCATCAGTGACTCTTAGGAAATGTGCATGGAGTGATGAGGAACAAAGACACGGCTTTGAGCGGCCTTCTCCACAGCACATTTGTGGGTTGCCCCTTCTTGCTGACACAGGTAGGTGGTTTGGAAAATGAGGGATGTGATCCTACAGAATTGGCCCCTCTTGATTTCTCTGTGGTCTCTGAGGAGCAGGGCCTTTGTCCTAGAGCCACATTGTCAGTGTGGCTTTGCTCCTCCTTGCTGTCCAGGGCCTGGCCTTGGCAGAAGCATTTGGTAGTCCATGAAGGAATGACTGCAGTTCTGCAGCCCCTTGACAGCCTGCACCCCGTCAGGCTGTGGTTGCACCCCAGAATGGTGTGCACTTGTCCAGCTGGGCCATGGAAGGAGGCCTTAGAGCAGACAAACCTAGGCATTCCCAGGACCCATACTTTAGGGCAAGACTGCAGCAAGTCCGGATGGCAGTGCTCTGAGGACAGTGAGGCCCAGAGAAGTTAAACATCCCATCCAGTGTTTTGCGAATCATTGTTACAGCCAGAATTTGAACCCAAGCTTGTAAACCCTCTCAGGTACCATCTTCCTAACAGTGACAACCTTCTCCCCGATCACCGTCATTAGTTATAGTCTTTAGCACACATTTCCTGGGGTGAATGGAGGGAGCAAACACTGCTTGGCCCTGGCCTCCAGAAGCAGACAATCTAGGAAGTGCACAAGCAGTTAAGCAGCAATGAACATGCAGCTCACTGTTTCTTGGCTTATTTCTGAATGAAGACAAAACACACACATGGCAAGTTGGCATCTGGCAATGATTCAGTAACTTAGGTGAGTACATCCACATGCTAACTACCATTCAGCTCCCTGACCATATGTAGCTGTATGCAGAGGACTTGTAGGTGTGCGTCATGCTGATCGCAGTCATCATTACAATGTAGGTAGACACGGTACCCCTTTTGCAGGCCGAACCTGGGGAAGTCCTTGTGTTTTCCTCCCTCTTCCTTGCATTTGAGCAGTCAGGCTTCTGTGGGATTCTCCACTTCCATCCCTAGTGCCCCAGCCTCAGTTCACATCCGCCACTCATCTCTAACCTAGAGGACTGCGTTGACCTTCTCACTGGTCCTCTGACCTCAGGTTTTCTTTTTTTTGGATTTTGATAACTTCAATGTCATTAGTTTCCTTGGTGATCCTCTGTATTTTTAGCACCTTCATGATATATAATTCATAGTCCAAAACATCACCCATAAAGTATACAATTCCATGGTGTTAGTGTATTCCCCAAGTTGTGCAGTCATTACCACAACTCAAGTTTAGAACATTTTCATCACCTCAAATAGAAACTTTTCCATTTGTGGTCAATCCATATTCTCCCCAGCTCTTGGCAGCTGATCATCTATCTGTTGCTCTGTATTTGCCTAATATGGACATTCAGATAAACAGAATCATGTAGTATGTGGCCTGTTGTGTCTGGCTTATTAGCATATTCTTTTCACAGTTCATTTATATTGTAGTATGTGTTAGAACTTCACTCCCTTTTCTGGCTGAGTTGTGTTCCATTGTGTAGATATACTACACTTTTTAATCCATTTGTTAATTGCTGGACTTTTAGGAGCTGGGAACTTTTATGGGGGAAATGGGAAGTGACTGCCAATGGGCTCAGAATTTCTTTTTAAGGGTGATGAAAATGTTCTGGGGTTGGTGATGATGGTACAACATGGTGAATAGAATAAAAAAACCACTGAATTACAGATTTTAAAGGAGTGAGTTTTATGATAAATGAGTTATACTGTGATTTTAAAAATCCAAAAACATATTTTAAAAAGACACCTACGACAGTTACTGTAGGTGAAAATAGTAAGAGGAAGGCAAATGAGTGTAATGGGAAAAAATAAACACAGATATACAGCAGCAGACATACAGCAACATCCCAGAGCACCTCAATATGAGTTCCAAGTGCAGAGATTATCTCAGATCATCGCAAGTGTGTATTTGTCTTTGAGATTTGCCTTGTTACATTAAAAATCTGCTATTATGGTTTTGGTATGTTTTCTTTTGTGATTGAATATTTAGTAATAATATTTTTATTATAAAAATAATTCTTGGCAGACATTATTTTTCAAACACTACATTTTATTAGATACTACATTTGGTGCTTTATGTGAGTAATCTTAATTAACTTTACTATAGTCTCATGAAGTATAGGTGGATTGGGAAACTGAGGCTTAGGGAATTTGATCTTGCTGAGGTAGGAAGTGACAGATCTAGTATTAAAATCTAAAATTCTTTTGACTTGAAAGCCCTTATTCTATATTATCTTTTAAAATTCAAACACACTATCATTAATCTAAAGTAAGGATTGTAGAGAACGTAGTTTAGACCCATCATGGATCTCACAGGGTCTTCGAGATGTTGTTATAACTATCATTTATCTTTATATAGATATGATCTAGTGACTTGTTACTCAGAGCAACATTATATGGAAATTTGTTGGAAATGTGTAATTTTGGGCCTATCCTAGGCCTGCTAATACTGAATCTACCTTTTCTTAAAATCTCAAGTGATTCAAATGCACTTTAAATGTTTGAGAAGGGCTGTTATAGTACATGTCTTAGAAGCATCCAATTTGATGATTGACATGTGATTTCACGTTATCAGAATACACAATTAAGAGAGGATGACTGTTGTCATCCTGAATGTTGTAGGGTTGGTTACCTTGGAGTCAGGAACCTGTCTTCATTGTCCTACATCTGTGTGACCTGCATTGCAGCAAATTACTTAATATGAGTCTTATTTTATTCATACATGAAATAAGGAATTTACTTAATTCTCAGTTTTTAAAGTAGATGGATTTAGAGCTACTAATTTACCTCTCAGATGGCTCGCTAATGTTGTCATACTTTTAAAATGTAGAACGTTCATTCTTATAGTTTGGTTTTGTTTGTTTTTGGTGATTTTTTTTTTTTTCTACTACTGGGGATTGACCCCATGACCTTCATGCTGAGAAAAAAACTTTTTATTTTTCTTTTATTTTGAGGCAGATTCTTTCTAAATCACCCAGGCTAGGCTGGAATTTGAGATCCTCCTGCCTCCAGCCTCCCCAGAGTGCTGGGATTATGGGCATGCATCACCACACCCAGCTTTGGTTTTTAAAATTTTTTGGTGGGTGTGACCTAAAAAGTGTAATACTTTTTGCAGATGTTCTACTCAGCTCTAAAAGACTATATTCAATTTTGAGAATAATCTAGAAATCTGCTAGTCTTTTAAATTTTATTAATCAAACATCCATTCTAAATCCTTATAAACTTTTCCTGCTATCGTAGAGAAAAGCATTCAGTATTTCACTGAGAAGTATGATATTATACGTAGGATTTTAAAACATTTTAATTAAGGAAATTTCCTACTGTTATACTAGTCTGCTGCAAGTGTTTTTCATAAATGGCTGTTTTATCTGTCCTGTGCTTTTCCTGAATCTATTTGAAGTGTTCATGTAATCTTCCTTCTTTTATTCATTCATGTGGTAAAGTATATTGGTTGATCCCCCCCCCCCCCAGTATTGGGGATCTTGAACCCAGGGCCTCACTCATGCTAGGCTAGCGGTTTGCCACTCAACTACATTTCCAGCCTCTTATATGTTAAATCAGCATTGGAGGTCTGTACAAGTCTTGGTTGATCATGGAGTATTATCTTTTTATGTATTGATGGAATTGATTTGTCGATTACTTGTTAATGATTTTTAAATCTCTTTTCTTGAATGATAATGGTCTGTAAATATCTTTTGTTACAATATCCTTGTCTGGTTTGGTATCATAATTGTAGTAGCTTCCTACAATGAGTTGAGATGTATTCCCTCCTCTATTTGCCAAAAAAATTTACTTAGAAATGGTATTTCTTGCTTAAATATTTGACAGAATTAGTCAATGAAGCCATCTGGGCTGGGAAATTCTTTCAGGTAGGGCTTTTGTTTTATAAATCAAGGAAAATTGTGCATTTAAAATTTATCAGATGTATAATTTTTGTATCAGTATTATTGCATTAATCATGTATTTATTGGTGAATTGGTTAGTGTACTTCTTGACATATAATTTTTTAAAACATCTAGATATTTTTCATCTATTATTCTTCAGATATTCAGATGTTTTCCACTACCACCACCCCTCCCAGGAATTCAGTTACATCATATGTTTATATAAATATTTAGACATATTTTTAATGGCAGTTTTAAAGTCCGCTGTCATTTTCAAGTCTCTAAGGACTAATTTTCTCTTGGTTAAGGAGTTATGGGTTATTTGATAATATGTTTAATTTCTAAACATTTGGGAAATTTCTGGGTATCTTACTGCTAGTGATTACTAATTTAACACTTTTGGTATCATAGAACATACTTTGTATGATTTTATACTTTTAAACTTCTCTTAGTCCAGGTATGGTCTGTCATTAGTGACTGTTTCATGTGTACCTAAGAAAAATGTGTATTCTGCAGTTGTTTGATGTAGTGTTCCTTAAATGTCAGTTAGGTCATGTTGGATGATAATACTGTTCAGATCTTCCAGATCCTTATTGATTTTATTTTTGTCTACTTATTCTATCAGTATTTTGAGAGTAGAATGTTAAGATATTCAACTCTGATTGTGGATTTGCTTATATTCTGCATTTGTCTGTTAAATTTAACCTATATATTTAGTTTTATCAGGTGTGTATACATTTAGAATCGCCATTTCTTGAATAATTGTCTCTTATGATTATGAACTGCCTCTCTTTATCTGGTAATAGTTTTGATATTGAATTCTCCTTAAATGGTAGCTACACCAGCATTCTGATCCTTAGCTTTTGCATGATATATCTTCCATTCTTTTTCTTTAGCCCTTGTCTTATAGCTTGTACTTAGGGTTTTGCTTTTTCAGTGGGAAGTATGGTGGGCAGACTCCCCTGCCCCAGGTATCCATCTAATCCCTGGAATTTGTGACTATGTTTTCTCATACGAGGTGTGACTAAGGATATGTGATGAGAAGGTTTTTATTTATTGTCCAGATGTGATCAGTGTAACTAAGTGTCCTTATGAGGGAAAAAAGGGAGACAGGAGAGTCAGAAAAGAAGATGTGATGAGAGTGGCAGAGGTCAAGGTGATATAAGGCCAAAGCATGGGGACAGGGAACAGCCTCTAAAATCTGGAAAAGGCGAGGAAATAGATTCTCTGGCCTCTAGAATTGGGAGGGGTACATTTATGTTCTTTTAAGCCACTATTTTGGTAATGCTTTATAATAGTAATAGGAACTAATATAGTTGGTGAAGTTGGTTTACATTTAATGTAGTTACTGACATGATTGGATTTAAATCTGTCTTCTTGATATTTGATATCTGTTTATCCCATCTTCTTTGTTCCTTTCTTACAGGTTTGCTTTGGGGAGAAAGCGAGGGGAGCTCAACGTATTTAGAATTCCATGATCTCCTCTGCTGACTTTATTTTGGCCCTTTTCTCACCTTTTTAGGGTTTCTGTGGAAATTGTAAATTTTTTTAGTTTATGACTGTGTTCAAAAATATTCCATTACTTCAGGAATTATTTAAGAACTTTACAAAAGCATCCTGCTTGGAATTTTTCTGAGCTTCTCAGATCTGTAAATTTATATAGTCTTTTGTTTTGGAGAATTCTTGGTCTTTTATCTCTTCATTGTTTGCTTCATTTGTCTCTTCTACTAAGACTCCACTTAAATGCATGTTTTGGACATTTGATATTACTCTGTAGACCTTGAGTGCCCGGCTTCATTTTATTTTTTATGATTTTGTCTCTGTATATTTTAATTTAGATGATGACTTGTTTCCAAGTTCATTGATTTTCTCATCTGTTTTCTCTGTCTAGAATGCTAATAACCCATGATTTCATACTATCACCATTTCTAGTATAGCAGTGAAGATGGTGCAGGAAATACTTCTGAAAATCTCCTCTTTCTTAAAAGAAATGAAAATGGTGACAAAAATAGTCTGAATCTACTTTTCAGAACTCTAAAAATTGACCCAAGTCTTGCAGCAATCCAGGAACATTTGTTCAAATAAAATGGGAGACTCTCAGTAAGAACAGCAAAGTTTTGGAGCATTTTAACTGATCTTTTCCAATCCCTCCCTATCCCTGCAGATCCATGATTTTCTCTAAAGCCAACAACCCACAGTTAGGATGCCAGCATGTAGCCTGCTAGCCACTGGAGGGAGTAGAAAAATTTCCAGAGAATTGCCATTATTTTTCCTGTCTGGTGATTCCCTGGAAGACTCCACTTGCAAGACAACTTTTATTTGACCTGACTTGGAAGTAGGTTGTTGCAAATCTTTTCTCTGGGGACATTTGTCAAAAACAACCAGAGACAATTGTTGAATGTGATGGCTGCCTGAGGAGATGATTAACAGTTTAGGAAAACAATAGGGAAACCAGAAAGCTTAAAAACAAAAGCTAGGGAATGAGAGGTCTATAGGAGTCTTTGAAATGTTCCTAAATATTCCTGAAAATCTAGGTGAAGTACTCTACATAGGTAGGGCTATGCACAAGGTCTGAAAGAAATCCACACCTAAGCACATTGTAATTAAACTGTCAAAAGGCAAAATCAAAGAAAAGATCTTGAAAGTAACAAGGGAGAAGTGGCCCGTGACATCCAAGGAATCCTCAATAAGATTAATAGCTGATTTTTCATCATGAATAATGGAGACCAGAAAGTTTCCATCACTCTGTAGAAATTCCCCCCTCTTCACATGATGGCTAGAGTCTTTCACACATTAATCACCATTATTTAACCCTATGTGTTAATGCCAACATCTGGGTTATTGATGATCCAGTTCTATTTTTTATCTCTCTATGGCAAGTCTAATGACTTTCTGTCTTTTTCTTTTTTTTCATGTAGGTACAAGAGTAGACATTGCAGTATATACTTATGTCCAGTGAAGGGTTTTTTGGTTGTTATTCTGTAAGACTGTTAGTATGGGGAGTTGGCTCTTTTGCAAATAGCGCATAGTGTAGTTTTTTCTTTTATCCGAAGTGATCATCTTTTCCCCTTAATCAGTTTACATTTTATATTCATTATCTATTGCTAAGTAACAATTAGAAAATTAAGTGGCTTAAATCACTGAGCAGTTATTATCTCCTGGTGCACATGGGTCAGGGATTTGGGCATGGCCCAGTCAGGGGCCCTGCCCTATGGGCTATGGCAGTGCTGTAGTTAGTGCCTGCCAGGGCTGCTGGTGCATCTGAAGGCTCCCTGGGGAGAACCCTTGTCCAAGGTCCCTTGTGCCTGCTGGCAGGAGCCAGTTCCTGGAGGGCTGATGGACCAAGGCCTCAGTTCCTCACTGGCTGTTGGCCCGGTGGGCACCCTCAGTTCATTACCATGTGGGCATCTCTATAGAGTAGCCCAGAAAACGGAAGCTGCTTCATCACTGTGAGCAAGCAGGGACAGGGAGAGAGGGTGAGTGGGACAGAAATTACTGTCTTTAAAATCAAATCTTGGAGGTGATATCCCACCACTTTCACCATATTGTGGTTATTAGTGGTCATTACCAGGTCCACCTGAACTTGAGGGGCGGGATTATAGGGGAGAGAGTGCCAGGAGTGGGGATTGTTGAGGGTGTGTTAGAGGCTGCCTGCCATGTATTTATTTTGGTAACAGAGTGACTTGTTGCTGTAATTTTATCTGGTATTTCTGTTTGCTACCTTCTCTTCTCCAAACCCTCATATTTCTCTTAATCCTCATATCTCACTTTCTCCCTCCCCGTCTTCTTCCCTCTGGCCCTTCCCCACCCTGCTGTCTCTAACTTGCCCTGCTTGGACCTCTGCTCTCCTCCTGCCCTTCTCTTCCTGTCCTCTTCTCCTGAGGTGGCCTTGGACAGGTGCTGGTGGTCCATCTGCCTGCGTGGCTCACAGCTCTCCCTTCCTCCTTTTTCTTTGTCTTCCTTGCTTATTCCTGGCTCAGATTTTTGTGCTGCATCCCATTCAGTTTGCTAATATCTCCCTACTGCCCTCAGCTTAAGGTTTGTCCTGTCCATTTTATTTTGAGAGATTTTAATTTATATTTATGTTTTGGGGGGTATGTCTGTTCAAAGTTTGTAATCCCCTTTGTTTTATAAATCAGAATTTACTCCTTTATCTTTTTGAGCAACTCAAACAAGCATATGTAAAATCCTTCATCAGTTAGAAATTATACTACTGGCTGGATAGTTGATGATGTTAAGTAATTAATGTTAATTTAAAAAATGTGCAGTGGCACTGTAGTTCTGTTTAAGAAAGTAAGGCTCCTTATCTTTAGAGCAGTATTCTGAGGTCTGCACAGATGAGATGATCTGAGGGCTCCTGGCAGGAGAGGTTAAAGGTGGAGGTGAGCTAGCTCCTTGGCATCCGAGTGTTGAATCTTGGTAATCTGGGGTTTTATTGTATTCTTCTGCCTTGTGTTTAAATTTTTACTCAATACAAAGTTTTCAAAATCCTTTGTCATTGTCCCATAAAATCAGTTGCACCTGGAGTGAGTTCAAATCTCAGTTGCTGATTTTACTGGTAGTCTTTCTAACTGCGTTTCTCTGCATATTTGAGATTTGGTTCTCAGGGCCATTTTGAGTGGAAAGGCTGGTTTTCATCTTTTGGTTGGTTTCCCCCACTTTCTGTGTGGTCTTTTTACCCTCTCTGGCTTTTCTCAGCCTGTGGACACCTTCACCCAGGGTGGGCCGGGTTGGACTGTGCTTTCTGAAGCCTGTCTTGGGGTGGTCCTGGGGACACTGTGGAGGCAGAACAGGATCAGTGGGGCGCCAGGCCCACTCATGGTCTGGTGCGGGATCCGAGACCTCCTGGCTAACTAGGTTTAAGCACACAAAGCCACGGCCTAGGTGGGGGTCTTCAGGAACTCTGTGTCAGCGTCTTCCTCTGGGAAGGGCCCTGCGCTCCATGCAGCCCACCTGGTCTGGTCCCACCTCTATGGAGTGTGGTTTCTTCAGACCTCACAGAATAAAGGGAGGTCCTGGCTGCCTCTGCCTGATCCAGGCCCAGGGCCCAGCAGGCCTGTGGCTTCAGCTCCACCTACTGCTTGCATATCTGTTCTGTGTTAGATGCTTTCATCTTGTTTTTGAACCTGTCTGTGTCTTTTGGTCCTGTGCTCCTCCCCACCGTGGCTCTGTGTTTGGAGCAGCTAGATGCATCAAAGTGTGAACTCGCTGTGCTGTCTTGACTGGAGGGGGTCCTTGACTGAAATCACTGAAGGTTCCTTCAACTCTATTCAAAGACTGTCCTCTACTGCGTGATCTTCACAATGCTGATAGTTTGTCTCTTTGTATTAGATACAACATACTTAATTTAGTTTTTTCCCAAAAAAGATTTTCTTGGAAATCTCCTCAGACAAAATAGCAACCTGCTACCTCATGAGTTATTCTGTCTTTTGGTCTCCCCAGCACATATCACTCTCTGAAATTGTCTTATTTATCTGCACACACATTTGCCTCTCCCACTGGGATCTAAGCTCCGTGAGAGCAGAGACTTTCTCTCTGATTTCCCTGATGTATCTGTAACCCTTTACAATGATGCCTGTCACATGGTGGACACTCAGTAACGTGATGATAAATTACTGAGTCAGTCACTGCTGCCTGCCTGTGTTGTGTAGAGAGCTCCATGTCACATGGCCTCTCTTGAGGGCAGGAAGCAGGCATGAGTTATGGAGTGGCTTTGTAGGGCAGCTCTACTTTGACCATCGTCCATCGGCCCCATGTCTCTTGAGCACCTGCCCTGGGCCAGGCAATGACCCACAGGCATCTGCTTTACATTCACTTTCTGCAGCCCTTCTTCCTGGGCCATGTCCAGTCTGTCATCAGTCTCTAGGGTTTCATTACAAATCTCAGCAATGAATGAAGCAAGAAGGCAGTGATGGGTCATCCGGAAACAGGGGCCATGGGCTGGCCACCTCACTGGCTCACTTGTGAGGAAAGCTGAGGAGTTTGGCATGGGGAGCAGATCAGAGTTTCCACTGACAGGGGCAGGCTCACCCCTCCCCAGGCAGCTCACCACATTCTTACCTGTTGCCTGCCTAATCATGTTCTGGTGGCATGAGTCAAAAGGAGGCCTTGAGGCCCTCAGTGTTCCTGTGTGTCTGAGCGGTCTCTCTGGTCCTAGGAGGTGCTGAGGAGTGGGTATCTTTGCCCGGCACTTCAGTTCTGCCTCCCTCTGCTGACACAGCCTGGAAGCCATGGGCTGAACAACTGGGAGCCTCCATCCAAAGGAAGCATCAGAGGGTGTCAGGTGGGTGGTGGGTGGACATATGGATCAGGTCCTTGTCCCTCCTGCCCTACTGCTTCTCATGAATGCCACTGGAGAGCCTTGTCAGCTTCCTGCTTGGCTGGGACTACTGGCCAGAAATGGCAGGTCCAGAGCCCTGGGAGATGCTTGGTACCAGCTGCTTAATTGCATCCAATGAGCTTCTTCTCACATGGCACCAGGGATTGTTCACAGTTAAGTGCTGGGCTGCTGAGAGGCCCACACAGATTAGCCATTGCCTGGGACGCATCAGCCCCGGCAACTTGCTTTGAAAGATCCTTCGAGAAATCCCCAGCACTCAGTGCCACTGTTTGTGTTTAGCTTTTTGAAGTGTTGGCATTCCAGGAGCCTTCTTGGCATTCTTAGATATTCTACAGCATCTGGGAAGCCAAGTTACTGCATTTTTCTGCTCTACAGGTGAGGGAAAATACCCAAGAGGAGGAGAGCAGCTCTCTCAAGTCTGTGACAGCTCCTCAGGTAGAGGTATGCAAACTGCCTCCCCACCTGTCCCACTGGCCTGGCATCCCCAGGGCTGTGTGGTCAGCTCCCATTACTGACCACCTCACAAGTACTTCCAGAAGGTTTCATGCCAACAGAAGGATCATTGCCAAAGAGTTCCTAGGCTTTCAGAAACATGGGTGCTTCTCTTGTGCAGTAATTTTAAGTGATTGAAACCATATGCTGATACTGTAGTACAGTTCAAAAGGAAAAGCCTGGGTTCCAAGTTGGCCTCAGTTGTTGACAAGCTGTGCCCTTGAGGGTGGCGAGAATGAAGTGCCATCAGGAGCCTATTGCAGTACTCAGCCACACTCAATCCCAGGAGGGGGCAGAAAGCGAGTGAATGGTGTGATTCCTCTCCGCAGGCACCAGGGGCCTCGTCCTGCAAAGGCCCCAGACCTGGTGACATTGGTATCTGGCAAGTGGACACATGGTGCCTGCTGTGCTGTGATGCTGGTGACCTTTGTGGACCTGTCATTCCCCTGCCTGTTGAGATCTCTTTCACCCTCGGCCGCAGTGGTGCAGGGAGGGTGCTTCTGCTCCAGTTCCATACATCATGACCAAGGAGGCTGGGTATGATTTCCTCTGGAGCAAAGCTAGATCGCTCAGGGTCTCCCAGCTAGTTGAGGTGGGGCTGGCTCAAGTCTAGGTCTGCCGGTGCCAGGTTGCTTACCTGGGTTAGTTCAGCTCTCATCTTAACTGAACTTGAGAGAGTGTCCTCTGCCTTGTGTTCCCTCATTCCCATCAGGGATAAGGCGGAGACAGCACCCCTTAATGTATGATTCTGTGCTTCTCTACTGTGTGCATGCATCCTTGCCCTCACAGCTCAGAGCGTGAGACCGTGGTATGGACTTCCGGGTGCTGTGGCTCTGGGCAGCACAGCTCCTCCACCAGGCACTCCTTGCCTTGATCCAGGTTCAAAGCCAGCTCCTCTCTGAATAGCTGACTGAGCTGTCAGACAGTTCCATAGCCCTTCCGTCGTGTCTGCCTCTGAGTCTGTAAAGTGTAATCATAATAATCTTCCCGCCTTTAGAGGTATTGGAGGGAGCATAGGAAATAATCTGCGGGGAGCACGTAGAATGGTAGAACGGTATTTGGCAGATAGTAAGCGTTCAATAAATGTTAGTGATTATTGTCTACAAAATGGTTCTAATAATTACCCACCTTGAAGGATTGTTGTGAAAATTAAACATAATACATGTGAACAATCTGCCATATCCTAGGTTTTTCGGTTCATTATTGTGACTCTTCTCATTGTGAGTGTTGTTGTGAGCAGAAATGTCAGTCGCCGTCTCCCTGCAGCACCGGTTCAGCATCGTTGCTGCTGGCTAACTCGGGCTTTGTTCTCTTCCAACTAGGCCAGGGAGCTGGAAAGCAGAGAGGCAGAGCTCCGACACCACGACACCTTCTACCAGGAGCAGCTGGGGTGCATTGAGAGGAAGGTAGGGCTGTGTGTGGCTGCAGACTAGGGCCCTGGTCCCACTCCAGCACTGTAGGGAGTGGGCTGCAGGCCCAGGGCCCACTTGCCCTATACTAGTCACCTTGTGGGCCCTCCCTCCCGCATTCCAAAGCCAGCTTTTCAACAAGTTGCATTCACAGAGATAATTGGTTTTTAATTGGTCCAGTTTTTGTTGAATGTGGCTGGCTCTGCTGTAGTTCAGTTTTAGAAAAAAAATTCCCTTTCACCACAGGGCGGTGCTGAGACCCAGTCTACCTTTCTCACTTTAGTTAAGCTGCACTGGGTAAAAATAATAATAACGTGAAGACTTGCTATACAAATACATTAAAGTTGTATTATTGATTTTCTCCTGGGAGCCAGGAAGATCAAAGTGCACTACTGCTACACACTCACTGCTTTTCTAAGGATAAGCCTTTGAAATGAATGAGATTTAAAGACACATCATCATGCCTTTTCTTAGATGTCCACAACGACCATTTAAAATTCACCCAGTGATTTGCTTACTTTGGGGGGTTTAATTTGTTGATCATGATAGGTTTTTCCAAAGAAACAGCTTAAAACATGGAAGGGGATGGTTGGGAGGTTAAAAAAAATTGTTCTCCCTCTTGCCTGAGACAGCATGCCAAGCAACCTGAGCCATCACGTATTGCAGGCAGATCTTCGAGAATCATTTGTCACGGTTTGGAGCTTTGAAACTGACAGTTTGCTTGAGGGGCTTGATTTCCACAGGGGTTTTCTCCCGGGGCAGGCCACAGTGGTGGTTGGCAGAAATGTGGCTTTCTGGATTTCCAGGCAGTGGAGACAGGTGGGAGGTGCTAGTCTGCCTCCTCGGGGCATGCGGGGAGGGCCAGGTCTGATGCGTGTGACCCTGAAGCACTCACTGAGCCACCCTGCAGTCTCGGGGACCTGCCACCCTTACAGAGTAGCCCTTAACAAGCTGATGTTTCTCAGGCCAGCCCCATGCACAGGTTTGACTGTAGCTTGTAATGACAAGGATGTGATTTGAGATCCTGGAAAAGGGTAAAAAAAAAAAAAAAGAAAATCCACCAGCCACAGCTCTAATTATCACAGTTGCCCATATGTTCCTAGACACAGATTTCTTTCTTTCTTTCCTTTTTTTTTTTTCTTTTGGTTGTATGTGCAATGCTTTGGTCTCCCACTGTGCTCCTCTTGATTCTGTCTCTGGGTTTGGCTGCTAGAAGCATGTGTACATGTGTCTGTTTGGGGTGGAAGGGAAATAGCCTCGCAGTATTTTTCCTCCTCTAAAATCTATTTTCCCCTTGTCACTCTCATCTCTACTTCAGTTCTCCTTAAATCCAGTCCTCTGCTTTGCTGAAGGAGAGGAAATTCTCCTGGCTGAGCCCTTCTTTATCATCTTTTCTTCTCCACTCCTGGTGAAGGGGAGTCCAAACTCCTTTCATATACAGATGTGAGCTTTGAAAAAAATGGGAGGTCCTCTTACAGGCTTGTGAAGAGTTATTAGATGCTTCCAGAAGGAGGTGCATAAACATGATCTCCTTTCTGACTCTTAAACACAGCATTTTGCTGGTGATAATAAAAAAAGGAAAGCACCTCCACATCCCAGGAAATGGAGACTGGTGCAGGAGATAGTGTGGTGGATTGCAGGCGAACCAGAGAAGGAGAGAGAAAAGCCAAAGAATAATAAGGCTTAATTGTATTAGTTTTGAAAAAGGTTTTTGACCTTTCCCATGGATAATTTTATCCCTGTAATAGCTGGGAAGATGGAAAACATGGCATCCAACAATCTTTTTTATTAGCTGTTGCTTTTATACAATTGAGCTTTCATTTGTTGAATACTCTCAGACCTTGACATTTCCAGCTTCTGTGCACGCAGCTCCAGGACCTTCCAATCATCATACTCCTTTTCTTTTCTTTTTTTCCCCATTTCCTTTTAAGTTAGCAACTGACAATGGAAAGTTATGCAGGGAAAAGTTCCATCAGCTGCCATATCACCCTTGACCACCCAAAACATCTTAGGGTGTACGCACAAGTGAGGAGGGCAGGTGGGGGATGGGACAGCTGTGGTTTGTCCAGGCTGGCTGGAATGCCACCACCCTTTGCCTGTAGGATATGGTCCCCCTCGCTTATTGAGACAGGCAGCAAGGAGAAATCTGCACCGAACCCAGCATCCTGTTCAAGGAAGAGAGGATGTCTTGACCCTTTTGTATCATTGTCTTTTCCCCAGATGGTTATTCTTGGGTGTGGCAAGTATATTTTGTAGGGCTGCTATACTTTTAATCTTTCTGAGTAGTCGTTCCCCCTGCCCACACTACAAGGTCTAAGTAAAGTGTTTTCCTCCACCTCACCGTAGAGAGCAGTGAGGTGCTGAGGATGCCAGGCTCCGTGAGGGTTTCATGGCGGCAGAGGGCATGCCCTGGACTCACTGTCACAGAGGGAGGGCTGCAGTGTGGTTCAGCCCATGGCACCTGGGCACCAGAGCCCCAAGGCTCCACACACTGCATCGCCATCCTCTGCCGTCACTGCGCCTCCTCACGTCTCCGTTTTGAGATACTCATGCTTTCTGTAGGGAGTCAGCAGGCAGTTTAAAGGAAGCAGTGTCTATAAATGTGTGGCAGATGCTGGGTGCCCCTTGAGGGCTGGCCCCATTCCCTCCTGTCCAGCAATACTGGGGATTGTATTTTATGTCAGTGTCTGAGTTTTGGAAGAAGGGATCAGTGTGTGTTGTACACGTGTGTATGTGTGCAGGGTGTATGCTGACCCCATCACCTGCTCCCTGAGATGGAGAAGCTTCATCTCTGGGCTGCAACAGGCTTTTCTCTGATGTCTGCTGGGAGCCTCTCACCACTCCCTGGTCAGGCAGGGTGCACAAGGGAGTGGACTATGTACTGCTTACAGCCAGCTATTCTCACACAGGTGACAGAGAACACGGCCCTTTCATCTGTAGTTGGGCATGTGGACCATGAAGGTAAAACTGAGTTATGGTCACTGAGCCTCATTCCATCTTAGCTACTCCCCTCGCCCCCATACCTGGCCTCCAAGCTTTGCTCAGTTGTCACTTGGTAACTTCCTAGGAGTGGGATCTACCCACATGTCTGGATCAGCTCTCCTGGGCCAAGGGGACTCTAGCCTCTTCAGAACCAGTGCCTCTTACTGCCTTCTGGCAGGAACCTCTGGGTCACATGGTTCTGATGTGGACCCTGGTAGCCCATAGAGCTGACTGCTCTGGGTGGTTGAGACCTTGCCTTCCATGATCAGCCATGGAGCCTAGTCGGGTGGTGGGGACAAGTTTGCTTCGAGGCCTGGCAAACCTCACTCAACTTCTTCCATGATAATGGGACAGCTTTGTGACTCTGAGCATGCTGTTTGTATACTCCAGCCTCAATTTCCTTATCTTTGAAGTAAGGATTTAAGATTAACCTGCCAACTGTTTTGGGATTAGTGATAATTCATTTACAGAAACCATCAGAGGATTGGCATAAGCATTCAGTTCTCTTCAATGTTATTTCCATCCTCCCTTCTGTAGTAAATGCATAGCCATTCATTCATTCCACGTTGACTTAAGCCTGCCAACTGCTAGGCACAAAGATGGTTCAGACAGTTGTGGTTCCTGCCTCATGAGACCTCTCTGGTTTGGAAGGGAAAGGAAATGTGAGGATTAGGACACCAGAAAAGGAGGTGCCTGTGTGCTTCCTCCTGTGACCAGAGCACCTGCTACTTCTATAAAAGACCTCATCTTACTCTTTCCAAACTTGGCATCTGCACACTGGAGAAGGGATTTCTCAGGGCTAGCTCTACAGACTGAATCTGAGAGAAAGAGAGAAACTTAGAAATGTGTGTATTCTTCCTGGATTGCATCTTTTCCCCAGAATGTAAGCCTCCGACACTGCCCCTCTCAGGTGTACTTAAGAGTGAGCAGTCTCTGGCTGCAAGCCGTGCTGTCGGTGACTCCCACAAATGCACTGTTAGGCAAAGGGGCAGACATGGAAGAAATCCTGTGGACAGTGGAACAGACTGGATAATGGTAACCTGGGGGGAGTAGTGACAGGAAGGGGCCATGTCTGGGTGACAGTTACGGGTGTGCTCAGCCGGTGAGGATTTACTCAGGGCTGTTCACTAGCCTGCTCGCCAGTGTCAAACCCCATAAGCCATGGGGTGCAGCCAAGGGGACAGGTCAACAGGGCCACCCTCTGTGCTACTTTGCACCTTCCTTGCTGTGCTCTGAGACTCTGCTTGGACCTTTCCCCCAGAGCTGCAGGCTCTGAAGCACTGGTTCCAGCCACTACTCAGCCTTTCCTCCTCACTGTAACTGGACGGCAGTAAGCCGGGAAAGGTGAAGGATCTTACCCAAAGACACACAGCCAGAATAGTGTACTCTCTCCCCTGGGGCCTCATCTCCTCTGAGTTCCTGTAATTCTGAGTGTCCTAGCTTCCCACTGGTGCAATTTTACAAGTCTCACCCTGGAAGAGTTGGTAGGACACTGTCAGGTACTATGGGGCCAGGGCTGGGGTCAGGGTGTGGAGCTATAGCTCAGTTGGCCTGCTCAGCAGAATCACTGCCCTCCCTCCCATCCTCCCCTGGGGCTGGCACTCTGTCAGGGATCTAGCGAACACCACGCTGACTTGCGCTTAGTAGCATCTGTGGCTGTCTCTTGTTCCCGATGGGAAAGGTCTGCAAGCACAGAGTCCTTGCTAGGCTGACTCAAAGACGATGATTCATCACCAAGGGATGAGATAGAGTGTCTGGCATGGAGTAGGTGCTCAGTAAATGTTTGTAGGAGTAAGCAGAGGAAAGTGTGCATCTGGAAGCAGGAAACAGTGATGTGGTGGGTTCTGGGAGGGGAGGCGGAAGGCTTGCCAAAGAGACTTCTTGGTGGAGCTATGTGTGGAGAATGAGCAGGATGCCCAGGGCAGCCTGAGGGGCAGGATGTGGGAAGCTGGGGCTCCTGGATGGAGCTCTGCCTTGGCCTGGTTTTCCCGTGAAGGGTAGCAGTGGGTGGTGTGAGTTGGGTGGGCCTGGCTGACTGGCTGACAAGCATGGCCTTCATTGAGGATGACATTGGGAGTTCTGTAAGGGCTGAAAGCTGGGAAATGATTTGCTCTTAAATGCCCAGGAGAATAATGGTACCACTACAAGAAAGAGAAGATTTCACATGAGCCACGACCCTCGGGGAAGATGGTGAGCATTGGAGGCTGAGATGACCAGGAGATGATGGATACTTGTCAGTCAGGGAGTTCTGTGTCCCACAAGATGACAGTCACTTGGAGTTTCTGAGCCTATGCTATGTGCCAGGTCCCTTCTTGTAAGTTATCACTAATCCTGGCAGCAACCTACAAGGTAGATTATACTACACATGTTTTACAAATGAAAAACTGCAGAATCGGGCTGAACGAGCTGCCAGGAGCCATGCAGCTGATAGATAAAGTCTGATCTGTGGAGCTCCCAAGTCTGCTCCTTCTAGTATACTGTACTGCCTCCCCAGATCCATTCAGGAAGAGGAGCTGCACCAAGAACACAGCCAAGAGTTACACGTGCTGCACTGCCAGAGACTACAGGACTAGACCAGGCCTCTTCCATTGGTGGCGAAGGAGATGGGAGCTCTACCCGGGGAGCCTTTTCAGAAGCGCAGTGGAGACCGGAGCTAGCCTCATAGGGTTGGGATCAGCAGGGAATGCAAGGATGTGGTGGAAACAAATGTGGGCCACTCTTCCGAGCAGCTTCTTCAAAGAGAGCACACTGACAGTTTAAGGGGAGTGACACAGCATATTCATGGAAGGAGGAGAATTCTTACTGCTCCTTGGAGGGGGAACTCTCAGTGGATGACTTGTCCAAAATTAGAGGAGGGGATGCCATGGAAGGGCCGCTGCCACCTGGAGTGGCTGCTCAGAGGAGTCCCACTCTGGCTTGGGAGGTGGAGATTTCCAGGCTCAAAGTGAGTGAACTGTGTGTCTTAGGCAACAACAGTCAACTGCCAGCCACTCAGACATGGCCAGTGGGCACTTGCGCTGCATGGAGGAGGCCCAGAGCTGACACTAGCAATTCGGAGCCTGGTCTACCATTGAGGAGGCAAGACTAAGAGCAGCAAGGGTTCCCAGTGTGAGCCACCTGCACCTGTGGAGAGAAGCTTCCAGAGCGTGGGAAGGCAGAGGAGGCAGTGGGTACCAGTTACCTGAAAACAGTACAGTGAGAAATCTCCCACAGGGAAAGAGCCTGCCTCCTAATCATTGTTTACCTGCTGAGCTGACTGGCCTGAGACCCAGGGGCTTTTGAAAACCTTTAAATCCAGAAGTTATTTACCAGGTTGGTTTAAGAAGGACACATGCCCACCAGTTGTTCTGTAAGAGGCTCTATTTGCTAATGGTACCACTGTAAAATTACTTTGTGTGTTCTGTTCACATACTAAAAGTGAGGAATAAAATAATATATTACTTAGAGATGTACAACTGCCTTTCTCTACATGTCCCATGGGACCCAAGTTCTTTGATAAGGGTAATCAGAGAGAGGGAAACTATGAGAAAACTGAGAATCACTGACTGAAGCCATTTCTCTTCACATGTAAGAAATGGCTCCGAGGCAGGTAAGACTTGAGACTTACTTGGTACAGTGGTGAGGATTGGGTTTTCAGATCTAGGGGAGCCCTAGTTTGCATTATGGCTTTACTCCTGACTGGCTTCACAGATGATCGAGTCACTTCAAGCCCTTGAGCCTTGGGGTCTGGATCTTCACAAGGAGGACCCTACAATTACATTATCACTTTGCATAATAAAGGAAGAAGCATGGAGCCTGGTCTATTGTAGTATATCCTGTGTAAATGGTAGCTGCCCTTACTGCTACCAGCCAGTCATAACAGTGTGTTCACTATTGTTCTGACTGTCCATGGAGGTCAGACAACTATGTGATCATATCGCGAGGACTCTAGTTCCTCACCTATCTATCCAGTAGCCCTAAAGTTTTTCCACTGCAGAAGGAGAAAGGAGAGTGGTTAAGATTGTAGGCTCTGGAGTTAGATGCTTTTGGACCTTGGTTTTCTACCTTAAATATGAAACATCATGACATTAACCAAGCATTTAGGCCTTCCCAGACTTCATTTCCTTCATCTGTACAAAGGACCCACTTCTCTGGGTAATTATGAGAGGAATTGAAGTAGCTTACACTTTATATCTAATATAGTCCTAGCTCTCAGTAAACACTCAAAAGATTGCTACCCCACCCTCTCCTTACCACCTCCTCCAACCCCACCTTCTCCACCATCTACGCTAAACCTCCACCTCCACCACCACCACCACCACCATCACCATCATTTTCCTCACCACTGCTCCCACCTGAAAAGTCGCTCACACTGCTGTCACCTCTGCCACCACTGCACCACCCCACCTTCCCTGTGTCTTTGTATTGCTTCTGGTGTGTTTGCTAAAGATCTATTTCCTAACCTCACAGTCTCACCTCATATTTGCAGAAATCATCTCATTTCTGTCACAGTGACTGCAGAGGTAGAGGGCAGAAACCACAATGTCTTGCACCTTTGGGAGGCTGTGGCTTTCCTGGGCCTTTGTCAGCAGCCAGTCTTCTCTGGGATAGACATCTGAGCCAGAGACCCCTTGACCTGGCTGCACACCTCCTCTTTGCTAGGTACAATACCAACGTTATGTCAGGTAGGGTTTGTGATGGGAGTGGGAGGGATTTAGCACAGATGAAAACAAGGACACTCAGAAAAGTTAAGAAGCTGCCTGAGGTTTTGCAGCTCATTAAACCCCAGGTCCAAGATTTAATCAGGATCTTCAGAATCTGCTTCTGTAAAATAGGTATAGTAGCAGTTCTGATCTCCTAGAGTAGCTTTGAAAATTAAATGAATTAATACAATATTTCTAACAAATCATACCTCTTTGTCTCCAAGCTTGTTTTCTTGGCACCTAGTAGCTAATATTTTTGAGTGTGCCCCACATCCTAAGCCCTAGTCAAGCAACTCTACCTGGCTGCAGGGAACTATGAAGCTACTGCGTAATGAACTCTGAGCTGGGTGAAAATTTGCTTCATTCCTTATTGCAAAAGTGCCCCATGTCTTGAGTGCATCACGAATTTGTTACTGCTCCAAATGAGCCTACGAGGCAGGAACATCTCTGTTTTACAGATAAGGAAACTGTTTTGGAGAGATGTGGCGGTTGTCACCTGAGTGATTTGGGATGATAGGAAGTAGTCCAGATCTGCTTACCATAGTCCCTGGCAAGCTAGATTCAGGGGATTGCCTACTTACCAGTGCACCACACTGGGCCAGCTACTCAGAGAGCTGTTTGACTCTCTGCTGGAATGGACCTCAGTGGGATTTCCTGTTAGAATACATAGTGCATTGGCACATAAACTTCTCCCTCTCCCCCAGACTGAATGGTTTTGCCACATTTGCCCTATCTATTTTCTTTTGTTCTTTCCTTAGGTACTTCAAAGTGGATCACATCCGAGTGACCGTGACTCTTTTACCTACATACTTCAATATGCATCTGTGAAAATATGTGGGCATTTCCCTACATAACTACAGTAACATTAGCTTACTTCAGAGATTTGACATTAATTCCCCTGATTTCCTCAGAAGTATCTTTTCCCACAATTTGGGGGGTTTTGTTTGTTTTGGGCATAAGCCAGGGTCCATAGAGTCACCAAGTTGCAGTTGGTTCTTTGGCATTAAATGTCTGGGACAGGGTTGTTTTTTTTGGGGGGGGGCAGGTTTTTTTCATGCCAGTGACATGTTCCCAAAACTCCTTATTCCCCTTTTCTCTTTTTTGTTGTATCAAAACTTATCCAGAGAAGTAAAGGTAAATGCTGCAGGGAAAGCCAGATAGATAGCTTGTTAGAAGAGGGGAGATTGTCATGCAAGGCCAAGGGCTAATCTCACAGTTAAGTTGAAGTTCTCTGCTGCTGATTTATGTCATTCCCTCCATTATTGTTGCTAGGGTCCTTTTAAGCCCAGGCTCAATCAGTATCTCCTCTTGAAGTGGTTTCTGCACCATTCCTGGCAGCAGCTGCATTAATATGCAGCACTTCCTGCTCCAGGGTTATTGTGTGTTGGTTTTTCCCCTCAGCACATTAAGTCTCCTAAATAGGTACTTATGGGTTGAAGAGCCAGAAGTGCCTGTCCATCATGTGTGCTGGTTACACCTATCCCTGCTGGAGAAGACTGAGTTAAACAAATAATTTTAATTAAATAGCTACTCCAAGACCTTTTCCTTTTTTTTCTTTCTCAGCTCCTCCCTTGTACCTTGGTCAGCTCTACTTGACCAAGGGACCTCCCATGTACTTTCTCAGCTTGTAGTCATGGGATGCTGAGAAGGGCATTAGCATTTGGCCTTTATGGGGGCTGATTATAAAAAGGGTGTTCCTGTCACCCCTCCTCCACTGTGACCATTGAGCTAATGTCCCCTGTGCTGCTTTTGTCTTCCCTCCACAATGGCAGTTCATTACTAATCTTTCACTTGAGCGGAAACTGTGACTGCTCCACTGATGCCCTTTTTCCTGGACCTTCCATCTATGACCGGGCCTCCACTTATGGAAGGAGAGCTTCCTCCAGAGATTATCAGTGGGTTTCCATGCATTAGGACAGAGCTGAGATTCCTCCGGCTTTACCTGCACACTCTCTAGCAACACCCACTGTTGGCATTGAGGTCACCTGAAAAGCACTGCCCACCCTGAAGCCTCTTCTGACCACTCCCTGCTGCCCCCTCTGGCAGAGGTGCAATGGATTAATCCTAACCTTTTTCTTTTCTACCCCCAATGTCCCACTCAGTACCTGGTAGGCACCTGGCATCTTGGGCAGCTCTATAGCTGGCAGCTTGGAGCAGCCAGTGACAGAGCCTGAGTTTGGGTGGATGGACATAAATGGAGGCTCTCCTCAGAGTTTAACTGAGTACTTGTGGCATCAGCAGGGGAGCCCACCCTCCTGACCCTGAAAGACTCTGCTTTGGTGTTTAGTGTCATGGGATTTACTCACCTGTCTGCTTGGAGCTTATCCAGCCGTGGGGCAGCATTGCTTCTTTTTTGTTTTAATTGCTTATGCTTATTTCTTAATCATATATGTTAAGAGTAGGGGGAAACAAAAATGCAGATAAACCAAAGAAAAAAATGAAGTTGTCCAAATCAGCCCCTACTTAGGAAAGTGACCATTGTTCTCCTTAGTATACCCCTGCCCAGACCGGCATCTGCCATGAAACATTTTGTAATGTTACAATATTTGCAATAATGGGTTTGTAACCATGCATGCCATTTAGCATCCTTTTAAAAACTCAGTCTAAAGTGAGACTTCTTTCTGCATCACAAAGGTGACTGAATTAGCCATGTACTGCTCCTTGTTAGGGATGTGCTGTCAAGCTCCAGTCACTCACCATTGCACTACCTTGCTTTAGTCTTTTCCTATTAGGAAAAATATGCCACGTTGGCCATCATTATAGCTGCCTGAACTTGTTTTCTTAGAAGATTATACTTAAATGTACAATGACTGGGCCACAAGTCCTAGGGTTGCACAATGGTTGCCATGCAGTGGGAGCTGTAACAGCTCCCATTCAGCACACCACTGGGATATGACGGTGCTGATCTCCCCTGATTCTTCATGTTGGGTAATTTCCTGTTCACTTCTTAAATTAATTGCAACTATAAAGCATGTTTGCAAATAGTTAAAACACTGGGAAAACAGGCCAAGTGTGGCTCTTCATCACAGCCCTTACTGCAGTGTCCTTCCAGACCTGCCTCTTGGGCTTGCCTTGCTGGAGCTGTTCAGGTATAGGCTGTTGGTACAGGTGGTATCGTGCCATATCACAATACATTTTGGCAAACTCTGCACATCAGACCTCTTTGAACATCAATTTACTTTGTTCCTTTCGACAACATAAGAGGTATCACCAGCACTTCCTTGGGCATTTTCCTGTTGATAAGCATTTAAAATTATTCTGGCTTACAGAAATAATTTCAATGAATACACCAAATTTCTCTTTGAAAACATGTACTATAAAAAGGCTTTTGGAGTTCCTTAGCCTACACCTGTACTATCACAGCATTTCTCCACCTTCAGAAAGATTGCTTTTAAAAAATTAACATTGCTAGGCATGTTTTCATAAGTTCTTTGGCCACTTGTAGTTCTTATTTTTACAATGGGCTCTTAATGTCATTTGACCATTTTCCTATTAGGTTTGTCATTTTCTAATTGATTTATAGTAGGTCTTTGTTGTGTGATGTGGATATTAATTGCTAATTGGAATATTTATTATAAATCTATTTTCCTGGTCTGTTTTTTTAAGCCACTGATTATTATATTTATTACAGATCTGGTTTTTTAGTCTTTTTAACTTTATAGGTATTGTTTTTAGCATTTAAAATTATATGTACAGGGCCGGGGATTTAGCTCAGTGGTGCTGCCGCCTGCTTCGCAAGCGCAAGGTCCCAAGTTCGATCCCCAGTACCGGAAAAAAAAAAAGTCTGTCTTTAAAAAAAGAAAAAAATTATGTGTACATTAGTATGTTGGTTTACAAACTTAATTCTGTCCATGACTCTGGCTGCAAACCAAACTGTATGAAAACTGAATCAAATTTCCCCATAAGGTCAACATTGAACTTAACCATTGAATTTGATTCGGTTCTCATCCAGTTTGGTTTGCGACCAGAATTGTGCGAAGAGTTAAGTTCATGAACTGAGATACTACTGTATGTATGTGTGTATGTATGTATGTATGTACGTACGTATATATGTATGTATGTATGTATGTATGTATTAAGATGAGGTCTTTCTATGTTGCCCAGGCTGCTCCAACTCCTGATCTCCAGCCACCCCTTTCATCTCCTGAGTGTTTTGGGCATTTAGCTTTTTAAAATTTGTATATATTTTATGATAAGCTTAAAAACTCCCATTTTCATTCTGTTTTAAGTTGATCAATTTGGTGGGCAAAAATGGTATTTTGAATTTGTACTTATTTATTACTAAACGATCACATTCCTGCTTCTGAAATCCTGTTTATCCCGATTATTGTCAGAATCTCCCTTGTGAAGGAGTGCTTCCCCGATGCAGGCTGTTTTCCGTTCTTTCCCCAAGCTGGTGATGGTTTTGCCACTGACTAGAAGAAGCCCGCAGGTTGGATGGGCTCAGGGTTCATGTCTACACTTGGGTCAGACTCCTGGCCTCAGCAACTGCTGACTGGCCTTAGGTGAGGCAGATAATTTTTCTGAGCCAAGACCTCTCATTCCTAGGGCATAATAAAAAGTACCTTGTTAGATAGTTGCTGGGGGTAAACGAGATGCTATGGGCCAGGCCTGCCCTACTGGGATGTATATAGATATTCAGTAGTCTTCCCTCCTCTTCCTCCTAATGCAGTCCATCCTATCAGTGGGCAGGTCTATTGGCCCTCTGCATTGAGTTAAGCTGGCCTGCCCGTATGGAGGGTGACCATAGGCTCTGCCCCCACTCTGTGGTTACAGCTATTGTCACAGAGCCACCTGTAGCACATTTACTCTCTTGCCTGTATGTACGCGGCCTGTCGGAGAGCCAGAGAGTCTTCTTCCTTTCCTTTTCCCTAAGCCCTTATCCCAGTTCTCTCAGGCATTCCTCCCGAGAAGCAATCCAGCAATTCTCTTTGTGTTTTGATTTGATGATTTGATGGAGCCAGGCGGGTCTGTGCTGTTGTCCTCCAGACGAGGAACTGTCCCCCAGCAGTGCCACCAGCCTTCTTACAGTGTGTCTGGCAGCTCTGTGGCTCTCAGCGCTGGCTCCTATGGGCCTCTATGTATCCTGCCCAGAAGCTACCTCTCCCTGTCCTGGGTGTGGCTGGTGTTTCAGGGTCCAGGCACAGGCCTTTGCTGTGTCCCTAGCAGTTTGTGTCTTGTTCAGCTGGCAGGAAGGGGGTCTGGCTTGACCCTGTCCTTCAGGTGGGGCTGGAGAGGCTCTGGGATGCCCTTCTGCAGGCCCAGACCTTAGACTTCTGTCATGGGTCCACATCTGGCTCACAAATCTGAAGTTTGCAAAAATTTGTCTTCTCTCCCTTTGCTAAATTAGACATGGTCTTGTCTTGGGGATCTTTCCATTTTCTCTGAATCCTCCAGAGTGCCCACAGCAAGCCAGTCTCTTGTGTGAGTGAATTCTGAGCAGAGATGTGAGTCATCTGGATTGGGAGATTTGAATTCGTTTAGTGTGACTAGATGTTCTCTCACAATTTCTTCCCCACCTTGCATTTCAATTCCCTCATATCAGTGTTTGATTCACCCTTTTCAGTCTGAAGATTATTCTCCTTGATAGCAAATGGGAGTTTAGTAGTTCTTTCTCTCCATCTCCTATTAACTGGACACCTTTCACCCCAATATGGGCCTGTTCCTTCTTGTTCCTGTCACTCCTAATCCAATTTTAGAAGTGTTTTCTTTTGATTCCTTAACATCTCCAAGGAGCTCAGCTCATCTGAGCTTCAGCTCTCTGACCCTGTTCTCATTGGCCTGGGCCACTCCTCAGTGGGCCCTTCCTGCCCCGTCACAGTGGGAGTTCCTGCACGTGCTTGCCTGTAGCCTCATGGAGACCCTTGTGTTTTTGTCAGGGATCTTCAGGGTCCTCGCTCCTAGAGGCAATATCAGAGGTTGCCTCCGTCTTCTTCAAGTTGGAGATCTCCTTCTCAGGGAGGACCTAACATGTCCCTCTGAGGGAGCCCTGTCCCCCACAGTAGACTTATTACAAGTGGGAGATATGATGGTCTTTAAGGGCTGAAGACAGCTCACAAGCTCCTTTTCCACTTATTGAGATCACCCATTGTATTTTTTAGATGTGTGCTTTGAAAGACTTCTCTCTCTGTCCTCTCCTTACAGAGCAGTAGCTCTCCCCAGGGGATATGGGCCAACACTTGCAGACAGTTTTGGTCATCTTGATTTGGGGGAGGGTGCTGTGGCCTCTAAAGGGCAGACCCAGGGCTGTTGCTGTCCCCCTGCCTAGGACAGCCTCCTGCAACAAGGAATCAGCACAAATGTCATTCTTGCGGGGCAGAGCCCTTGTGCAGTACACCTTTGAGTACCTCATGGCACTTTCGGCACTGGCTAGAAACTGCATGTTCCTTCTTGAGGGCCCTTGTTCAGGTGGAGGCCCAGGAACCAGCCTGTGATGGAGCACACAAAGTAATGCTGACATGTCTGTTCACAGTCCCCACTGAGAAGCACTGTTGAGCATCCTGGACTCTGTCCTCCAGTACTAGGTCCCCGGTGCTCCCTAGCTTAGACCTGGAAACATTGAGATCACGTGCTTGCTTTCTCTCTGGCCTTGGGCTTCATTAGGGGCCTAGGTTCTCGTCCCTCTCTCTAGAACCCAGGTGCCAGATGGGTTCTTCAGATAGGTGGCAGTGGGGGACAATGGCTCTCCCTGGGCTGGGACTGGCCTGCGGCAAGGGTGCAGCTCACTTCCCAGTTTCTCTTCTCCGTTAGTCTCTTTAGTCTCAAACAAAATGTGTTTAAGCATCAGAGCCTCAAGATAGGTGTGTATGGTTTTTTGACAGGCTGCAGTTTCTCTGCCTCCCAGCCAGGACTGGGGGAGCCCGTGATCTCAAGTGGCTATTACTGCTGCTTCCCTGGGCTCAGCTGCCTCAATGTCCATGTCACCTGGATGCACTTGTACATCCACAGTAGCCATTTCCCATCACATTGGACATCATGGCTGCAAAGTAAATAGGGTACACCAAAAGTCAACAGAAGCCCGAGTTGGTGCTTGCTCTTCCTGTGCCACCTGCAGGAGGCCTGGGATCCCTCCAGTGCCAAAAGCATCAGGTCCACCTTTTTCCCCACTTTCTCCTGCAGCTCTCTCCCCACTTGGCGTCATGGTCTGTTCTTCGAAGTCCATTATTCAGTGCATGCTTCACTGGTATCTTGAGCCGTGCTGGCACAGCGGGAGCTGAGCAAAGAAGACTTCATTGTCTGAGATCAGAAATGCCCACGTGTGTTTAGTGTCCCGTGCTGCCCTGTGGCCACTCACTAGGAACACCAGGTGGCAGTTTAGCTAGGCTGAGTTCAGGTTTGTCAGCCAGGGCTGGGCTGGCTGGAGCCTAGCCGTAAGATCTTCTCGTTGTCCATGCTGCTTCAGTGGCTTCTGAAGGCCTGGCTGAGCAGCCCCACCAGGCACATAGGGCAGCTGTTCCCAGAGGCCTGTGGTGTTGATAGTCTCTCCCACCAGTGTGCTGTGGCTGGCTGTGGCTATGGCCAACACTTCACCAGTGCCTGCTGGCCGGTCACACACAGGGCTTGCAGCAGGTGCGGGCATTCTCGTCCTGTGCTGGGAACTTGGGGCCGTAGAGGGGACCTCCTTGCTTGGTGAGTGCAAAACTAGGATTTAAACCTGAGACGGTTCATTTCAAAATCTTCATTCTTGCCTCCACTGTTGAGGCTGTGATTTGTTTACTTTTTTAAAGGGCAGGAAGATAAGGCTTCAGAAATGGTGCTGGCCCCCAGCAGAAGCAGACATACTGCTCTCGTTATTCTCGGTTCCTGGCCAGATCATGTCCCTCTGGTTAGTCTGCGTCTGTGTCACTTGTGACATTTCTCCCCTTAGGAGCTCATGGCTCCTCAGCACCGATCTCTCAAGGCAGCCTATGGAAGTAGCTCTTCGGTTTACATTGCCACATACTGTAGGTATTTAAAGTGTTTGCCTCCTGCTTTACTCCTGCTCTGTTTTAGTTAAAGTGTTCACAGTAAAGTAGAGCTTGAAAGAAGCCCTAGCACAAGGGTGAAGTCACTGTGTTAGGAGAGGATTGTCATGGAGGAAGGGTCAGCAGCACCTGCCAGGGTGTGGCTAGCTGGCCAATCAGGAACACAGGCAGCTGAGGCTGCTGGAGATGCAGGCCGAGTGGCCATGCAAGCTCATACACCTGGAGGGCTCCCCATTATCACGGGTTGCAGGTGCTCCACACAAACCATCACCTCTGGAAACCTGCAGAGAATGGCTCCTTCCTCTCCCAACATAGGAAAGCTCCAGGTCTGCTGGCTCTGTCCTCTCCCTATCCTCTCTGCAGTCTCTTCCCACATTTCCTAAATATTTTTAAATTGCCCCTTCTTTCTTCCTCCACTGCCTCATCTAATGGCCTCCTGGCTTTCAGTCCCAGCCCCAGTGAATCTGGGTTTCTCATTGCCACAAGATTACCCTGCCAGTCTCCTGCCTGAAAGATTGTCCTGTCTTTATGACCTGTCCTTCCCAGCCCTGGGCTGGCAGCCTTGTCTGGCTGTCTCCTCATAGCTCCCCAGCCCCACTTCCCATTCTCGTACCACAGCACTAAGCTGCTGCTACTTTGGGGTATACCTGGTGCCTCTTCAAGTCTCTCTGCTCCTCGTCCAAAATCTTGCCCCTACCCTTGCCCTGGTCAGGTTCTCCATCACCTCTCTGGTTCCTCCTAGTGATACTGAGTCTCCTAGTCTGAGGGTTGGCTGCCATGTCCTCTGCTTGATGTGCCTCTCTTGCTAATATGAACTCTCCAAGCTACATCCCCAGCTGTTCTTTTGTTTTATTTTGAGATGAGATCTCACTAAATTGCCCAGGCTGGGCTTGAACTTGAAATCCTCCTGCTGTGGCCTCCTAAGTAGCTAAGATTACGGAGTGTGCCATCAGGCCTGGTTCATGCTATTTTAAAGAAACCAAAATCAGTTGAGAGGTGTTTCAGTGTTGTCAGAATCCTGCAAGCCTAGATTTAGACTCAAGCCCAGGGAGGTTAGGTTATTTACCCAAGTTCCACATAGTATGAGAGGACTTCTAAAAAACAGTGTACTATATTCTGTTTTCATTTGAGATCATTTGGAACATAAGAAATTCATATACTGTCACAGAATTCTCCCTAAGGAATATCACCGTGAAAACCTGTAGGTGCCTGTAATTTCTGCTGTGCTCCCAAGAGGAATATAGGTCATTTCATTGTCTCTTGTTAAAACGGTCAGACTTGGCAAGGAGTTTCGATTTTCTAATGGCATCTAACAAGAACACCAGCTTTTGGCAAAATAAGTAGAATATATTGTAGAATCTGCTAATTCGCTGGTGGTTGTTGGATATTAGCCAGTGACTTTGCCTAGCCTAGAATAATGGCTGATATTTATTGCATACTTACTCCATGCCAGACACTGTGCTAAGCATTTTGTAAGCATTGGCTCATAGAGCCCGCTACTTTGTAAATACTCAAGAAATGTTTGCTGTGTGAATCAGTGAGCGAATGAGCTCACAGCCCAAGCCTGCTTTCCGACCCAGTGTCCCCACCCGGTACCCAGGCCTGTGAGGGGAGGAGGGTGCTTGGAAGGAGGCCTGCTGAGTTCAAATGATACAAAATCCACAGTGAGGTATCTGGGAGAGAGCTGGTGTGAAGGTTGTTTGAGTCTGGTGAGAAGAAAGCGGGCTCAGTTGCCAGAACTCCAGGGATGTATGTTTGCCTGTATGTGAGAACTGGGTATGAGGTAACAGAGCGGTCTGCCAGAACTGTGACAGTGTTGTGCTGTCATTTGTGGTATTTGTATTTTGTGACATTTTAAAAAGGGTGGTGAAGTAGAATTGTTAACATTTCATGTTTTGTCGGCAGTGTTTTATTAAAAAGATCTCACTTCCCCCATGTACACATGATCTTAACAACTTAAGCAGTGCATGGAATGTCACGTTACTTCATCCTCTGACCACTGGTACCAGGGTGGATGGGGCTGCACGCGTGGGGAGAGGGGTTCACCCCACAGAAATGAGTTTCACAGCAGACTCTAATAGGATGCATTTATTCCATTAAGATACACAGATCTTTTTTTTTCTTGGAGACTGACTGTCAAATATGTAAATGATTGAATGAAGAATAAGAATTATGAGGAAAGTTTGAAAAAAGCCTGCATCAATAAAATTTGAAGAGGGATCGCAGCCAAATGACTCAACAGACTGAGGAATGTGAGCGGAATGGAGGGACAGGGTTTAGGTGGAATCTGAGAAGCATCCAGAGGACTTTTGATAGGAGAAACATCCAGATTATGAAGATTTTAAGTTGCTAGGCTATGAATTATCAACTGTTCACTGAGATTCTGAGGCCAAAATGTGCCTCTGCTAAAATAAGGGGGAAAAAATGGAAGTGCGTGAATCTGCTTATTTTTCGAAAAGCAATGCAGGAAGGATAAACCAAGAACTAATGAAATTTTTACCCACAGAGATGAAATTGGATGAGGATGGGAGGGCACTTCCCTGAGTAGACTTTTTATATGTAGTTTCACTTTTGAGCCACGTTGATGTGTTGTTTATTAAAAAATGAAGTCAACAAAGATGAAGTTAAATGAATAGGAACACATAAATGAACCTAGGTAGATACCGTAACCATACAAAAAGAAAAAATTAAGTTAGGTGGGTTTCTGGTCCCAGCAGGATGGCTAGACTCATCTCTCTCTGCTTCTTCCCACTGATTAAACCACGAGCCCTTCCGGGTGGGAGGAGAAAGGCAGACTGGTTGGAGACCCAAGGATGGACTGCAGGAACAACACTGCAGCATAGGTGTGGCATGACCCCTGCCCATGCCCCACATCTCCCAGCCCTCAATCTAGGGACAAGTGTGACACAGGTACACCTATGCTCCAGCAATTGAAAGGGAGTCCTGCTGACAAAAGTAAGAGGGCCAGGCAGCACTAGCAAAGGGGAACAAATAGGATCCAGGAAAAGCATTCTGTTTCCACAGATCGGAGACTCCCTTCTTCATCTAGAGACCTAAGGCAGCCAGAAAGCACTGGCCTGGAACTGTGGCTAGAGAGAATTCCTTCTTACCTAGAGGCACCAGCAGGGGACATCCTCCCACAGTAAGTTGCCCAGAAGCACACCCCCACCCCACCCCACCCCTGCCCCAACACATACACACACACACACACACACACACACACACACGCACACACAAGTGGCTAGCAAGGAAGCACTTCTTGTGTGTGCACACAGGGGAAGTACTTTCTACCCCTAACCCCATGGCAGCACCAGCAGGGATCAGCACGAGCCCTGGAGGCCTCAGATGAACCAAACAGACCAAAGTAGTTCAGTAAAGGATCTAATTTAGAAGCTGAGGAAACCCAAATAGGATAAACCCAAAGAAATCCAGATCTAGATGTAACACTGAAACTTCTGAAAACTAAAGACAAAGAAAATATTGTTAAAGTAACCAGAGGAAACCAGTATATTACTTAGAGAGTAACACCAATTTGAATGACAGTAGATTTCTCATTTCAAACCTAGGAAACCAGAAGAAGTGGTACATTTTTCAAGTGCTGAAAAATATTCTATCAGCCATGAATTCTACATTCTGTAAAGCTCTCCTTCGTTTGCAAGAAAAAAGAATCCCTTTATTGATGGGAATGTAAATTAATATAGCCAGTGTGAAAAACAGTATGGAAGTCCCACAAAAAACTAAAAATAGAGCTACCACATGATCCAGCTGTACCTTTTGAAGGTATCTACTAGAAGGATTCAGAGTTAGCATACAAAAGAGATACCTACATACTTGTGTTTTTTGTGGCACTATTCTCAATATTCAACTTACAGAATCAACCTAGATGTCCAACCGCGGATGAGTGGATAAAGAAAATGTGGCATGTGTACACAGGAGAATTATTCAGCCATCAAGAACAAAATCATATCATTTGCAGGAAAATGGATGGAACTGGAGGAAAATATTAAGGAAAATAAATCAGACGCAGACAGACGTGTTTCCCCTCATATGTGGAATCCAGGGGGAATAAAGGACAAGAAAGTAGAAGTAACCTATTAGAGAAAGGGAATGGGGTGGGGGAGGAGGAGTAAGAGAGTGTAGTAGGGAGAGAGGTGTGATCAGAGCACATGTAGAAAGGTCACGATGTCACAGTGAAGCCCATTGTATAATTACTGTGCACTAATAACTATAGTAAAAATGATTAGGAAGAAAAATCTATCTTTTATAAATGAGGAAGCAATAAAAACATTCTCCTATAACAGAAAACTAAGAGAATTTGTGGCCAGCCAACCTACCCTTTAGTAAGGTGATATTGGCCTATTGGTCTGGTTTTCGATCCGTAGGTATGATAATTAACTTCATAAGGCCTTATAAGATAAATAAATGAACCTGATGCTGGAAAAAGTAAAAAGGGGCAGAAGGAGGGGGGGAAGAAGGGAATCGAAATGTGCTATGTACATGAACCAGTACCCTACAGTGAGTGTAATCATTATGTACTGTAAACATGCACTAATGAAAGTTAAAAAGTGCTGAAAATATGTATGATGAAATAAGTAAGTAGGAGAATCAACAAACAACAAAGAACAATGGAGAAAGCAAAACTATGGCCAAGTGCAGTTGATTATCCTTCTCCTCTAAAGTTTGAAAATGAGATTTGATATTGAAGCAAAGAATAAAGACCACCTGACACAGGGCTCAGTATGTGGGAAATATTCCAGGAAAGGTACTGAGAGGTGAGGAAGGGTAAAGGGACGCGGGGAGGCAAGCTTTCATGCTTCACTCTAAGATGTGAATGTGATTGGAGTAGATTAGGACAAGTTATGTGTTATGGTAACACTCAGTCCAACCACAAAGAAAATGATATGAAACCATATACTCCAAAACACTGTTAATAAACCAGCATGGTATCCTGTGAACTGTTTAACACACAGGAAGTTAAGAAGAGAAACAGGGAATGAGAGGAGAAAACAAACAGAAAACTTGTAATAAAATGGTAGACTAAAGTGTCAACAATTATTTCATAAGTAAATGTCAAACTATATCTTATAAGTGCCTTTTAAGGCCATATTTCCAGAATGAATTTAAAACATACAAACTAGCCAACTAACAAAAACACATGACTCAACTATATGCTGTCTGAGTTCAAATTCAATTACTTAAGTAGATTGAAAGTGAAAGCATGTTAAAGCCAAAAAGGGAATAAACCATGCAAATGTTAACTCAAAAAATGCAGGAGTGGCTATGTCAATATCAGAGTACTTCAGAACAAAGAAAATTACTAGAGACTAAGAGAGACATTACATAAGGAGAAGAGTATCAATCCACAGGAAAATTTAGCAATCCTAAAAATGTGTGCTCCAAACATCATTCTCAAAATACATGAAGCAAAAACTAAAAGAGAAATACACAAATTAAAAATATAGTTGGGGTGCTCGCTTCAGCAGCACATATACTAAAGAAATGTATAGTTAGGGACTGCAAGACCCCCTTCTCAGTAAGTGACAAAAATACTATATAGAAAATCAGCAACGATATAAAAGATCTAATGACACAATGAACAGGATCTAATTGACACATGTAGCCCCGTCCATCCAACCACAGTAAAATACATGTATTTTTTTCAAGCATCCATGGGTATTCACCAAGATGGACTGTATCCTGAGTCATAAAGCAAAGCTTGACACTTGTAAAAAAACTGAAATCAGCATATCAAAATATGTGGAATCCAGGCAAAGCGGTGCTGAGGTTGTTTTACACAGTCTCTTTCAGAAAGCAGACCAGGGAACACTTCCTAACTCATTTTATGAGGCCATTGTTACCATGATACCAAATCCAGACAAAGGCAGAAGTTACAGAACAATATCTCTCATGAACTTAGTCGCAGAAATCCTCAGCAAAATATTTGCAAAGCAAATTTAGCAGTGCATAAAAACAATTATATACCATATGTATATAAAGTGGGGTTTGTTCCAGGTATGCAAAGCTGGTTCAGCATTTGAAAGTCAGTCAAGGTACTGTGTCACATCAAAAAGGTAAAAGAAAGCATACAATTAATTGATACAGAAAAGGCAATAGATAAAAATCAACACCCATTCATGGCTGAGGAAAAAAAGCCTCTCCACATTAGGAATGGGAGGGACTATCTGTACTTGCTGAAGATCATGTACAGAAATACCTAGAGCACTGATCCTGGCGTCCTGGGCAGAGACCCGATGGGGATATCAGGTCTTGTAGTCACCTTCGGCCTCGAGAAGCCATCCAGGTAGCAGAGGGAAGCAGTGATGATGCAAGGATGGAATTGACTTTAGTGTGGCCAAATCAGGAAGCCAGCTGATCCAGAAACCTGTACTTGAGCTGACAAGCTGACAACAGCTTCTAGGGTCATCTAGTACAGGAACAAAAGAAGGGCGCCAAGGATGCACATAGACAATACAGCAATTTCAGCCTGGCTGTGGGGTCCTGCAGACCTAGGCAGTGCATGTGCCTGATGCACATCTGGCTCTGCAGGTCCCCCAGGTGCCAGGGCTTGGGTGGCTCAGGGCAGTTGCCTCTTCCAGCATGAGATGAAGCTGGGAAGAAAAAAACAACTTAAAGAGAACAGGTTAGAAAAATGACTCAAGACAGTGGGTGCTTCTTTAAATTCCCTAATTTTATTTTATTTTTTAGTTTTTAGGGTTTTGGGGGGTTTTTTTGGTGCCGAGGATTAAACTCGGGTCCTTGCACTTGCGGGGCAGGTGTTGGAACCACTGAGCTAAATCCCAGCCCTAAATTCCCTAATTTTAAAGGATCCCCTGTTTTAACGTCATACTTAATGGTGAAATACCAAAACTTCCCACCTCTGGTCAGGGATAAGACAAAGATTCTGCTCTCACCACTCTTAAATAATAGGGAACTGGAAGTTTTAGCCACTACAGTAAGATAAGAAAAATTTAAGGTACTATATATGGATTAGAAATGAAGAAATAAAGTTGACCCTATGACATGGTCTTCTATGTAGAAAATCTTTAGGAATCCACCAAAAAAATCAAACAGCTCCTAGAACTAATAAACAGGCTTATATAGGTCAAGGATGAAAGATCAACACACTCAAATCAATTGTATTGAACATCTGGAAACTAAAATGAAAGCCCCAAAAGCATGATCCATTAGAGGATGAACCTCATAAAAAATGTACACTTTCATTCTCTGAAAGATCTTGTGCAGAAAATAGAAACTACAGATTGGGAGAAAATATTTGCAAATCATATATGAAAGGACTAATAGAAAACTAAAAAAGACAAAATAGCCAATCCAATTAGAAAAATTAGCCAAGAACTTATACAATGGCAAATAAGTACATGGAAGGACATTCAACATCATTAGTGATTAGGGAAAATGCAAAGTAAACCCACAGTGAGCTATCCCTACACATCAGGAAGGGTGACACCAACAACCCTGGCAAGGATGTAGGGAATCTAGGTCACTTGTGCATTGCTCCTGGGAATGTGATGTAATACACCACTTTGGAAAGAGTTTGGCAGCTTCATGTAAACCTAAATTGTTGTATGACTCAAAGTTATACTCTTTGGCATTTATCCCAGGAGAATGGAACATAGGTTTACAGAAAAAGAACATTCATAGCACTATTCATAGTGGCCAAAGACTAGAAACAACCCAGATGTTCTTCACCAGGTATGTCATAACGAATTACGGTACATCTATAGCAGGAAATGCTACCCTGCCATAAAAAAGAATGAACTAGTGATACAGTAATGAGTCTTGGATGTGTCTTCAGGGAATTATGTTGAGTGAAAAATGTCTATTCCAGAGCCGGGGATTTAGCTCAGTGGTTCTAGCTCCTGCCTCATTGGCCCAAGGTCCCAAGTTCGATCCCCAGTGCCAAAAAAAAAATGTCTATTCCAAATGGTTAAATATTGTATGGCTCCATTTGAGTAATGTTTCTAAAATGACAAAATTGTAGAGATGGAGGATAGATGAGTAGTTGCCAGAAGTTAGGGAAATATAGAGGGAAGAAAGTGAATGGATTATAAGAAGGGGGCACAAGGGGTTCTTGTGGTGAGGCCGTGTTTTGATAGTGAGAGCGATTACATGAATCTATGCATGTGATAAAATTCATCGGACTACGCCTGCTTGGCATACACAAGGTCCTGGGTTTGATCCCCAGGGGGAAAAAAAGCATTAAACTATAAACAAACACAAATGAGTGCATGAGAACTGGTGGAATCTGAATAGGATATAGGGTTGGTGGATTATATCCATATCAACATCCTGGTTCCAATAATTGCCCTACAGTTACTCAAGATGTTCCCATCAGCTAGGCATGGAAATGCACACTGCTAATCCCAGCACTTGGAAGGCTGAGACAGGATCACCAAGAGTCAGAGGCCAGCTTGGGCTTACATACTAAGTTCAAGTTCAGCCTGGACTATATAGCAAAACCCTGTCTCAAAGGAAAAAAGAAATAGCTGTTCCCATCAAGAGAACTGTATAAATCAGGGAGCTGAGGAACGATGGAAAGCACATGGTATCCTCTGTGTTATTTCTTGGGAAAAATTTTGTCCTTGAAACCTATAGTCTTCTCAAAATAAAACATTTAAGATTTTAATTGGGGTAATTTTTTAATGTGGCATGCTGTACATCATCCATGGAGTGTATGTGAAGGAAAAAATCTTGAACGTCACTGGGCAGGCTGGTTTTCACCAACAAAACTCTGCAGTAATTCCAGACTGTGTTGTTGTATCATGGGCTTAAGTGAATGAGTGTGGATGTGGTCAGGAACTGGGTTCTCACTGGAGGAAAAGGGAGGTTTCATTGTGGGATGGAGGAAGAGGAGCAGGGTCCTTGGGTGTTGGTTCTAAATTAGAAGAGTTAATGACATAAACTCTGTGTTTAAGAAAGATCCTTTCCCTAGCTCTGGACATTGGAAGAATACTGTGTGTGAAGATGCTCAATAATAGTGAGCATTCCTTTACCTGGATCTTGGTTTCTAAATACCCATCCCTGACTGGAAGAAACCAGCTTTTCTTAAAAACTAGCTGGTTCCAAGATAAAGGGGGAGATTTTCAGGGTGAGCCTCAACCCCTCATTCATGAAGGAGTAAGAAGGGTTCAGAACAATGGGGCGTGGAATCAATGTATGACTGAGGAGCCACCTGAAGGGGCTCCCACTGATCAGATCTAAAGTACCTGGCTCGGGCAATTAAATGAATAATGATAGGCATAAATAAAATAAATAATGGGGGCCGGGCATTTAACTCAGTGGTGATGCCACCTGCCCACCAAGCGCAGTACCAAAAAAACCAAAAACCAAAATAAATAAATAATGAATAAAACATCAGATTTTTAAAGAATAATCTTAAGTCCATTCTGCTCTAAAGACATTCCTATAGGAATAAAAGGAGTTTGAGTAAAGGAAAGCTGTCCTTACAGAGGAGCGTGGACACAGGGAGAATGACAAACCATCCTTTTCTCTAGTGTGAACCCTCTGTATTAGAGATAAGAGCCAGCTTGGTGCCATTGGGAGGTGGAAGGGCCCTGGAGAGGGGATCTAGTGGAGGAAGTGAGGTCATCAGGGTGTGTTCCTGCTGGGAATTTTGGGCCCCAGCCCCTCATCTTTCACCCTGCCTCCTGGCCACTATTTGGGGAAGTAGCCTCCTCCACAGGCTTCTGCAGTGATGTGCTGTTCCACTGAGACTGAAAGCAGCAGGGCCAAGAAACCATGGATGGGAGCTCCTGAAACCACTAGCCGAAGGGAACCTTTTCCTTGACTAAGTTGATCATCTCAGTTAAATCCATTACAGTAATACAAAGTAATACAGCACAACTGTTTTGCCACTATCATAACTAGTCAAGTTTATGAATTGATCTAAAACTGTCAGATGAAAGACTTTGAGCAAGTGGTAAGCTGGTCACATGGGCTGGCTGCAGCACCCCTCACACAGATTATTTCCTGAGTGGAAAGGCTACAAGACAGCCTGTGTGCCCTGTCTTCCAAAGAGCTAAGGCCCCTCAGTACAAGCATCTGTGGTGGAGGAGAGGAGGTGGACCTTGACGATAGTCCCAAAGACCATGGGAATGTTTCTGTGTCTGGTCAGCAGAGTAGTGGCCCCTAATGGTGTCTGAATCTGTGACTATGCTATTTTGCATGGCAAATGGGAATCGGGTTTGCAGGTGGAATTGTCTGGAGGGGGACTGTATAATCATGAAGCTCCTTTAAGGGAAGCTGAGGAGTAGGTCAGAGTGATACGATGGGAGAGAGGGGTTTATCTGTCCATACCCGCAAGCCAAAGAATGCAGGCAGCCCACGGGAGCTGGAGAAGCCAGGAAGTAGGTCCTCTCTAGAACCTGCCAGCACCTTGATTTGAGCCCTGTGAGACATGTCATGACCTACAAAACTGTGTGGTAACAGAGTAGGGCTGTTTTAAGCCACCAGGGTGGTGGCCACCTGTTAGAGTGGCAGTTTTCCTTACAGAAAATGCGGTCTATAAGAGGACTGAAGGGGAGGAGGAAGAGGGGGACGAGGCCGACAAGCCCCCCAGCATGGACCTGGCTCTGCTAACCTTGACTGAGAAAGCCTGTGACCTGCTGCCTCCAACCATGCTGTCTGCCACCTTTCGTAAAGGTGAGCCCCCCAAAGACAGTGGCGAACAAGGTGGAAGCCCGGCCTCCTTCCAGGCCCAGGGAGCACAGAGATGTGTGAAGAGCAGGGTTGGTGACGCAGGAGCCAAACTTGGCGTGTGAATGATGGAGGAGGAATTAGACCAGACTAGACAAAACCACACAGGTCAGAGCAGACCCAAAGGCTCTGGAACACTTTGAGCAGTCATTTCTTCCTGCTTGTCCTCTTGTTCCTGATGCTGGGCCCTGTAGCGAAGGAGACCAGCTGGGAGGGGAGGCAGATTTCAAATAAGACTGCACCCATGCTGGTGGCGAGAGCTATGACAGAGGATTTACATGATGGGGAGAGCTCTTGTCACTTCTCATGGTAATCACCCTCAGGACAGTGACATCTGTAACACTAAGGCACAGCAAGGACAGGCATGGGTGGCTGGGGCCTGAGGCTATGCCTCTAAGAGTTTACCATAAGAGGAACCACATCACCCCCAGGGCCCAGGACAGCTGCTACACTGAAGGCCACGTGGCTAGGGTGGCAGCAGGATGGGGCACAGGGATGTTAAACCCTGGACAGGAGCAGGTCGAGCCCCTGGAAGCAGGAGACCCAGAACCCGGACATAAAGTTCATATCCTGAGTAGGGAGCGTCCTGCCCTTCCCCAGCCTGTGATGGAGACAGGTGGCAGGTCCCTCAGGGACTGGGGGTGGAAGGTCATAGGCAAAGGACAACAGATCAGATATGAAAGGATGAGCACAGTGGTCTATACCTCTAGTCCTAGCACTCTGGAGGCTGAGACAGAAGGATTGCATGTTTGAGGCCAGCCTGAACTATATAATGACACCCTGTCTCAAAACAAAACAAAACAAAACAAAACAAAAACGAGAGGGAGAGGGAGAAAGAAAAAATACAAAGGGAGGGCCGCTAGAAGAGAAGCAAGGCCTTCAAAAATCCAACTGTGGTTTTCAATCTAAGATCCCATACATAGCCAAATTGTTAATTGAGTGTGAGAGTAAAAGCAATTTTCAGACATGCAAAATCTCAAAATATTTTATCCTCACATGCTTTCTTAGGAGGAGACAAGAGGCTGTGCAGAGGCACAACAATAAAAAAGGAAATGCAGGATCCAGGAGAAGGAGCTGCAGCTCAGGAAAGCAGAAAGGAGCAGTCAGGGGCTGCATTGTGGTGTACACAGGCTGGAGAGCCACTAGGGTGGGAGAAGGAAGCACCCCCCACCATTGCTTCAGCACCCATAGGGTACCACAGAGGGGCTAGTGATAGAGCTTTAGGGTCAGTGCTGGGCATGAAGAGGTAGATTTGAAACGAGGGACTCATACACTGTGGGAAAGCTTTCTTCAGGAAAGGACGTGTAATCTGGTCCACCAAGTGGCTCAGCAGTGGGCAGTGATTATGGTGCCACAGTACTGAATATTGACTTCATAGGAATGTGTAGCAAAAATTCCATAGGAAGGGACAGAAAGCTAACCCCAAATCACCCATCCTAGCAAATTAACCACTGATATTACAAGTTGATGAATCAGGAGATTGCTGTAAAAACTGGCATTGAGAGGCCCATTGAATGCACTGAGGGGATGGAAATGTAGCTCTGAGGAGTGGGTTGGGGTGTCGGGAGGGTGGGCAGAGCACTGTTTGGTTTGGGTGTGTCTTTACCTTTTGACACTATATATATGCTTCCTTTGATTAAAATATCTCATTGATTGAAATCAAAACTCACTAAACATTTTAGTAGGCAAGCACTGTGATAGAGGAAGGAACGTGGTTCAGTGGGAGCTGGGCCTGGGTCAGGGGCAGCAGGCTGAGGTGGGTCTCCTGTCTGTCCTCAAGACACCAGCCCCTCTTTGCTCCTCCCTCACCCCCTTCCCCTCCTTTCTCAATGCCAGTTTCTCAAGGTTGCAGTGACGCAATTGCCCTCTCTGGCAACAGACCTCATGGCCATGGCCTGGTGGCATTGGCTTGAGCAGAATGAGTGGCCCATGGCAGAACACTGCCCAGAGGGCAGTCAGAACCCGGGCCCAGCTTGGTTTGGATATGGCAGTCCCCAGGGGGCAGTTCTGGTGGGGATCAGTTGGCTGGCTCTGGGAAGCAGCGGAGCTGTGCAACTACCTGTTTTCCCAGTGCACTGGTACACTGCTAGATCACAAAAACTTGTTGGGTCAAAAAGTGGAAAGGGGGCTTGTTCTTGGGGCAAGATAGTTTCCGAACAAAAGGGAGTCCGTGGGGTGTTGAGGTAGCCAGGCTGAAGGGGACAGGGAGACGGGAGACCCAGGCACAGCTGACGGGCAAGGGGTGGTAAAGGAGAGCAGGCCAGGTGGGTACACGCTGCAGGCAGGCTCCTCCAGCCCTTACCTGACCATTCTAAGAGCCCCTTGTTACCCCAGGGCAGCTCTTTGCTGACCTTTCTCCCAGCCTCACCTGCAGGACCCAACCCAGGCCGGGTTCCTGTCTGCAAGCCTCTCCCCACACCACTCCCTTTAAATTTCCTACCAGGGCCACTCTGCTGGAAGTTGGTATAGCTTAGTGTCTGAAATCACTCCAGATGCCTCTGACAAAGAGCAGGGAAATTGGTAATTTGCTGAGGTCAAGGGCTAGGTGCCGGGATGCTGGCTACACACTGTGCTCCCAGTTCCTCTCTGCTGCCAGCCCCAGCTGGCTCCGGCTGCTTGCTGAGCCTCAATGAAACTGCATGAGTTGAAGCGCTGGGCCCCAGCACAGCCAGATGTGAGTATCTGCTACCTCGCTACTGGAATCCTCAGTGCCCATGGCTCTGTGGGACTTCCCAGGGTGAGGAGGCCTGGCTTAGGAAGTAGTTCTGCCTGCAGGCAGGCAGAGCCCATGCCCCAGTGCTGACAGGAGTCCCTTGCCCGAGGTGGCAGGGTGCCTGAGAAAATGCTAAGTGGCCTGGCCAGAGCTCCCCTGAGGCAAAGCTGAGAGTTGGTCAAGCTGGCAGCCATTGTCCATTCCCCCAGCCTCCCTCTTATTATGTCCCAGGACACGTGCTGGGAGTGCATCACAGAATAAGACTCCCCATGGCCTGGAGAGATTGGCCATGCAGTCCTGGTGCCGGCTGCTAACGCAGCAAGATGACCTCGAGGCTGCGAAGTGCTCCTAGGAGCCAACCAGGCAGGGGCCACACAGCCCTGGCAACCCGGAAGGCAGCAGTACTGGCCACTCCACATATATGTCCTTCTTTCTTTTCTGTGTGCAGTGCTGGGAATCATCAGAGCCTCGTCCATGTTAGGCAGGCTGCACCCGCAGCCTTCCTGTGTATTTCATCCAACTCTGTTTTTATTTAAGTGTATGTTTACCTACAATTATGTAAATAGGAGCAGATGTTTTATAACCAGATATTTTGACTTCATAATGTATCGTGGACTTCTTTTTTTGGCAGTAGTTTATAATGATCTATCTTACTTTTTAAAAATCTGTATAGTATTTTTATTCCTTGGATGTAACCATAATTTAAGTACTCCCTTCATGATAGCCACTAGTTTTTTGCTGTTATAAACAGTGGTGTCGTAAAAATCCTTTAATCTACATCTCTGTATCCCTATCTGTTTCCTTGTGACAAGATACGATCATTACCAATGCCAATCCACACGGCCAGCTCACCCTCTGGAAAGGTCTTATCGATTCACACACCCGACAGTGTACGAGGCCTGTACCTGGCACAGTGTCCTTTTTCTCTGCCAGTCCGATAGGCAAAGTGGATCTCAAGTCTTCTTTGGATTTTTTTTTTTTTATTAATGATGAGGCTGAGAGTCCATCCCTGAACTTATTGGTCACCATCTGTGACTTGGTTCCACAGGCCACACGGCTGGATGTAGGGACATGATGGCAGGTATTCCGGGGAGAGGAGTGCTTGTCCAGAGGCAGCAAGTGTGAGTGGCATGGCCCTCTGGAGGGGCTGCTGGGTGGTGGCTAGTTTTGGGAACCAATGGGACACAAGGCAGACAGTGGCCAGATCCCAGGGCCCTGAGTGTAACTCGTGGAGCGTGTTGAGTACCACTGATGGACCCTAAGTGTCCTTCACCTGCATTTGGCTACCAGCCTGCCCCACAAGGTCGGGGTACGTGCCATCAAGACCTCTTCAGTCAGAGCATGGCATAGCCTCCTGCAGGCCTGAGCTCCCTTACAGTGTCTGCAGGTGGTAGGAATGGATGGCCATGGCCATGCTCCCAAACGGGTGGCAGTGTGGAGGAGTGGAAAGAGAAAGCCGTTAGCCACCAACCTGGATTTCCCTCTCAGCCCCACTGTTTTGAGCTAGCATAGGTTTGTGTGTGTAGGGGAGGGAGGGTGGCAGGTCGCCTCTGAGCCTGGAGATCAAGGAGACACCCACCTACCAGAGCTGTTGTCAGGACAAGTGCAGCATTGGTGCTATTCTGCAGCTGCTGCTGGCAGACAGCATTTTATCCTCCACCGTCCTGTGGACTCTTGCCCTGGCCTCAGCTATTCAAATTTGTTTTCTGTAATTTTTTTAATATTTTATTTTGTGACAGAGTTTCACTAAGTTACCTATGCTGACCTCCTCAAACTCTTGATCCTCCTACCTCAGCCTCCAGAGGTGCTGGTATTACGGGAGTATGCCACTACTCCTGGCTCTAAGATGCTTAGGAGTTAATTTCTTCAATAAATCCATTGCTGGTAATAATAATCATGACAGCTGTAATTCCACACTTACTATTGTCAGACCCATGTTAGACGTGTATTACAATCGATCTCTTTAACTCCTCACAACAGTCTGTAAGGAGGTTCCCTCCATTGTATGCAAGAGCAGTTTGAACCTTTCTAATCAGCATCTCAAGCCCAGGAATTCTGTGGGATCCAAGACTTGTTAAACCTTTGAAAGCCCTCATGTATTAGGATTATGTTAAAACCAGTAGGTTTTCTCAGTACTGGCTCCTTGGCTCCGGCAAGCTGTGCTTTGGAGACCACTCAGTGTGCGGCATTGGTGTGTGCTGACTACTCATGGGGACAGGTGGTCCAAGGAGCTCTCCTTACCTTTCAGACAGGTGTGTCAGCCAGGCTGTCACCATCGCCCTCACACACACGCTGCTGCTGCCCTTGACCACACTGCAGAGCATCACCTGCCCTGGTGTGACCCTTGGACTGTGGCTTCTAACTCCAGGCCTGTTTTATTTATGAGATAATGCTTATTAGCTGCCTGTGCATATGTTGAGCTGTATTTGTGGATATGAAAATAGAACCTTTTAGAAAATGCCTTTTTAAAGCCCCCAAACATTAGGATTATGTTAAAACCTCTAGGTCTTCCCAGTGCTGTGACATTTCTTGTTTGCATTTGCACAGCTCGGAGAGCAAATACACACTCATGGGTTACAGATTTATTTTCCGTTCTCATTTTTGTAGTTCATGTCTTAGCTCATCTGGGCATTCAGTCTTCAGAAGGAGCAAAATACTTACTTAGGAAGACAGCAGGACCTGAGTCAGAGCCTCAGGGTGGCCAGCTCTGAGCCCAGGTTCTGTCTGTGAGGTGGTATAGACTTGGTGAATTGCGCTGGGGAGGCAGACTGGGTGCTTGTAATTCACATTCCCTCTCCTGTTAGGTAGCACCCTGCAAAAGGGAAATCTCTTCTGAGAGAATCTCTTACAGCCTTTGATAAACACTCAGCAAAAATATTTCATATACTTACTATCGGTAATTTTGGCAATAGAGGAGGAATTATTTTTAATCCAGGTAATAATTTGTACTGTGTATATAATGAAGTATGTTATTTCATAAAATCTAGCAATCTGCCAATATTTTGAAACTGTTTTAAAATTAGTAACTAGAATTCATAGGAGTTGACAAACCATGAAGAAAATTTATATCTGTGAAGGAAAAGAGAAGCAAAGGTAGGTTTGCTGTTTTCACTGAGAATTGACAATAAGTATTGGACTGGTTTTAACTTATTTCAGGTAGCAGAGAGGGTCCATGCAAGAGATGGGGGTGAACATGATGGTTATAAAGTTTATCTAGCAGGTTTTCTTCTTTGTTCTTTTTTTAAAACCCTTCTTTTTCTTTGATTTTCTTTTTTTTTTTAAGTCTTAAACTATCAAAGATCAAGTAGCTGGGAAGCTAAACACTGGACCAAATTCTAATGTCCTGCTGTCATTCCACATTTTGAAGTAGGAGAGTCAGATAGTCATATTATGTGAGCTGGTGATCTTTGGGGGCATGGATGCAGCCGTGGGGACATATGCCCCCACTACATGTGGTTACCTTCGGGCTCACCTAGGGCCCTTGCCATCCTTTTGTTCCCATGGAGGCCCCTAGGAGACCATGCTGTCTTTGCACTTCCGACCTTCCTGTCCTTTTAGTGAGTGTGTAGAGTAGAGGAGCACTTCTGTGGACAGTCTCCTGTGACTTTGAGAACAGCTAGAGGATTTGTCTGGTACCCAGGGACAGTATGAGGAGGCCATTCCCAAGACCACCACAAATCAGTTCTCCATCTGGAAGGAGAAGTCAGGAGAGCAGGAGTTGACATGGCCATTGGTCCTTCTAACTGTGCTCAACAGGGGCTCTGTTGTAGTATTGAGTATTCAATACTGTTTCAGCGTAGGTGCGCTAGTCAGTGGCATTCTATTGCTGTGACAAAATACTTGAGAAAATCAACTTAAAAGAGGAAAAGTTTACTGTATTTGCCTTGTGATTTCAAAGGTTTCAGTCCATGGTCCATTGCTTTTAGGCCTTTGCAAGGCAAAACATCATGGTGGAAGGGAGTGACAGGAGGAAGCTGCCTCATGGCAGCCAGGAAGTAGAGAGGTGAAAGAGGCATTGATGGGGCCGGGGATTTAGCTCAGTGGCGCCGCGCTTGCCTTGCAACCTCAAGGTCCTGAGTTCGATCCCTGGCACCAAAAATAAATAAATAAAGAGGTGTTGATGAAATCCGAGTCCTTTGATCCAGTCACTTCCCAAAGCCCATCAGCTAGCAATCACACCTGACATGCCTTCTGGAAGACAATTTAGATTCCAGATATAACACAGGGCAAAGAGGATCTACTGGCTCCTTTGAGAAGCTGTTCTTCCAACAGAGTAGAGACTTTCAGATTTGGAGAGCACTGATATTTTCTTCTTGCTTGAAATCCTGTTCTGGCACAGAGCACCTGTTCTGTTCTCTTCTATTTCCTATCGAAGAGAACCCATGTACCAATTTTGCTAAAATTTGTGACAGTCCAGATTGTTCTGGACTGCTTTGAAGAATCCAACACTTCAACAGAGGTTAATTTTAAAACCTGTACCTCAAAATCATGAGAGTTATATTCTGAAAAATATTTTGTGTAAAAATTCTTGACAATGGAGCTGGGGATGTGGCTAGCATGTGTGAGGCTCTGAGTTCCATCCCTGCTACCACAAAACAGAATTCTTGTTCAGAATGTAATTGTTTGCAGTAAAGGATTTTCTCTTTCCTTTGGGCAGCAGGCTCATTACCTTGGCCATAAATTGATGGGCCTTTCCATGTCCTCTGTTGCCACGTCATTTACTTCCTCTTGATTGTTCCAAAATGAGGAGAGAGGGCCTCCGAGGGAGTTGAACCCTAGGTAGATGTCAACAGCAGACATCAGAAGAGAAAGCCGCCAGAATGAAGAGTAGGGCTCTTGCTGCCAGGATGGGACATGCCAGGACTGGAACCACAGGAGAGTTCAGCTTTGAGCCCGAAGGAGGGTGACTAAAGAGAAGCACTTTAATAATTCTAGCCGGGCACGGTGGGGCACACCCATAACCCCAGCACTCAGGAGGTGGAGGCAGGAGGAGGATCACTGCAAGTTCCACACCAGCCTGGGCCACATAGTAAGACCCTGCTCAAAAAACCCCCAAAAAACAACAAACAAAAATTCTATAAGACCAACATCTCAGATGGGGATGACAAAGGTTAAGACTGGGAGAGGCTGCTAGAGTGTACCACTTTCCTTAAAAGCTTGCTATGTAAATACTGTTGAAATATATTTATAAAAACACCTGAACTTAAGCAGCATTACCAAAATCCATTCTGTTTTACAAATAGAAGTCCCTCCACTAACAAACAGAAATGGACAAAGCTGCATGTCTGCACATCAGCCCTTCCTCTAAGATAGTTGCTCACATAGCTCCATTGGCTTCTCAGACAAGGCTACCCATGGCAGTGGGGGACAAGTCTGCTCATTCCTGTCCATAAACTGGGAGGGGACTGCTTTCCCAAGTGCAGTTTCATAGACTCAAGGTATTATGGTTTGGACCCATGTGTGTCTGTGAAGATGGTCACCTCTTCTGAAGTCTGTCTTTTAACTTCACTTAAGTGCCCTATTCTGCAAATGATGAGCACCGTCAGCCCATTCTCATGTGGAGCCAGCTGTGTTGTATTGCAAGTGACCATCAGACAGTGTCAGTCTGCAAGTGACCATGGACCATGCACAGCTGGATTCTGAGGCCACAGGCCCTGAGAAGTCCTTCAGGAGCAAGTTTTGCAGTGTGCCCTCGGAGGCACAGGAAAGCTGTGCTGGCCCTCTTCCCTCTTACAGCCTGCTTGCTTCTAAAGCTAGGGGTTCCTTGCTTTGGTTAGGAACATGCTGACCTTACACTCTCAGCAGAGGGGGACAGGATGACTCTGCAAGTCCTCTGACCTCAGCAGCCTCCCTAGTACGCTTGCATGGCACAGCTGCAGTGCCAGGTGAGGCAGTGAGTGACAGCCCTGCCCTGCAGTTGCCGCCTGCAGGAGAGGATGAAAGGATGCTTGCAACAGTGCTTGACCAGGGCAGTGTCAGTAGGAGTCCTGAGTCAGCTCAGAGGATACCGCGTCTCACATCTTCCTTTCTGAATTTGGTCTGGAAGATAGGCAGAAGTTGGACAATTAGCCCTTTAGAAATAAGCCTTTACTGGATGCCTGTGATAGTCAGGCTGTTGAGAGGATGCAGACACAGCCCTTATTTGGGAGCATTAATCTCAAAGGTAACATGAGGGAGGTAAAGGACCTGACAGAGGCCTATGAGAGAACGGGGGCCTTCCTCCTCCTCAGAGTGTCATGGGAGATACCAGGTTTGGAGTGCTACCCAGGGGCATATAGGAGTGGGAATGTGGAGTGGGCATCATGTTGTGCCATGTGAAGTGGTGAGGATGTAGAGGGTGAAAGGCAGCAGGATCATAAGTGTGCCAGGCAGGGGCAGTGCTGCAGGCAGCTGAGGGCTGTGCTGAACACCAGATTAGGCAGTGAGTTAAACACTCCCCATCACAGTAACTAAATACCTGAGATGATCAACTTACAAAGAGGAGAGGTTTCCTTTGGCTCATGAGTTCCAAGAGTTCAGTCCATGGTGACTTGGCCTTGTTGCTTGGGCACAGTGAATCGTGATGGAAGCACAGGACATAATAAGCCTGCTCACCTACCTCATGGCAGCTGGAAGCAGAGAAAGAGTAGGGCTGGGTCCCCATGTCCTCCTCAAGGCATTTCCAATAGGCCCTGCCTCCTAAGGGCCCCTTTAAAGTTCCACCACCTCCCAAGAATGCTGCAGGCCTTTGGGGTCTGTTCCAGATCTAGACTATAGCAGGCAGCAAGAGGGTGGAAAGAGGCCTTGGTGTGTTGGAGGACCTGGGCAAAGCCATCAGCAGGATGGAGACAGTGGGAGAGAGGTGCCATACAGAGGTGGGCACTGTCAGAGCGCCTGCCCATTGCTCAGTTCAGGGTCCACAGAGCTCAGACCACACCCACAGGGAATAGTTGGTTCTAGTTCAGGGTTTCAAGGGGAGTTAAAACAGGGAAATGGGTGCTACAAGCCAGTGTCCCAAACTGTCCCCACAGAGGGCATTCACTCAGAATCGATGTTAAGGGCTGGCCCCTAACATCTGCTACTGTGCTTTTCCCTCATTTCTACTGCTGCCCTGCATGTCATTCAGATCCACATTTCTTGGTGCCCTGGGAGTGTCGAACTGGTGACATGCTTCAGAAGGTGAATCCGAGAATACGCAAGAGAGTGGTTCTCAGACTGTTGCTTTGGGACCCCTTTCCAACCCACCAAACTACTGAGGGACCCAAAGAGCTTTTGTTTATATGAGTGGTGGCTGCCGATACTGACTATAGAATGCTGAATGAAATAAGCCAGACCCAGAAAGACAACATTGCATGTCCTCATTCAGCTGTGGAAGCTAAAAGATTCAGTCTCTTAGAAGAGGGTGGCAGAATGGTCACAAGGGGCAGGAGCGGGGAGAGATTAGGTAGTGAGTGCTGGAGGAAGTGGTGCTGCTGCCCTGTTCCATATGGGAACTGGAGGCCAGAGTGATTTATATTTCAAAAGGAGTAGAAGAGTCCAGAGGCTCCCAGCACATAGAAATGATGCGTGTTTGAGAAGATAGAAGTGCTAATTGCTCTGCTTTAATCACTATACACTATATTGAATGATAGTACTACACTCCACAATTATGTACAAATGTTATGTATCAATTAAATGTTTAAAATTGGAACAAAACATTTTAAAAGAACTCATTTATTCAGTTAAAAATAGCAGTAATAAACCTATTACATGTTAATAGATGTAACATTTTTACTGAAAAATGACTTTTTTAAAACAAATTCTGTGGTAAGAAGCATGGCACTGTTTTGTTTTTTGTTTTTTGAGGCATCTCACTATGTAGCCCAGGCTGGCCTCGAACTCGCAGCAATCCTCCTGCCTCAGCCTCCCAAGTGCTAGGATTACAGGCGTGCACCACTACGCCCAGTAGGTTCTCATGGCCCTGTTTTAATGTCTCCTTAATGTCTGGTTTGGTAGGAAGACTGGCTTGTCCTGTTGACCTGTGCATCTAGTCTGCTATGAACAGATGGGCTGAGGCATGTAAGCATGCCTGTGTGACACAGGTCTGTAGCTGCAGACAGAGGATTTGGGCGACCCCTGTGGACCGCATGCCACACTCGGTGCAGGCATCCTGGCCCTTTCCGTGACATTTCCCCTCAGGTGTGCTGGATGGCCGGAGCATCTGTCACCCGCACTTTGCCCTTTAGGACTCACTCACATCCTGACTCTGCCTCCCCTCTGGCTTCCACTTCTCATCCCACCTCTCCCGGGAGCTGCATAGAGAGTCACATGGGACACCTGGAGCCACAGGAACTGAGGGAAGAGGCAGTGTAGCCCTCGGGCCCCAACCACCGAATCCAGAACCCCTCCCCAGCCACCACTTAGAATCTCGGCCCCCGCCACCTGTCAGGGGGGCTCAGCTTCCGCCCAGCTGCCCCAGCCCCCACCTCACCTGCCCTGCAGTATCTGTTGTCCTCTCATACATTGCTCACAAGTTGTTACTCAGAGCTGGTCTGGGGCTTGTCCTGGCTTCTGACAGGAAAGTGTGATGACACCCTCTGTCTGGAGTCTCAGGGTTGGGATCTGTGCTATGGGTTTGAGCTTTGCGTGTATTTCCAGTCTGTATGATGTGACTCAGTGTGGTAAAATGGAAAAGCCTCTGCCTTAGAATCAGCTAGGCCGACAGGAGAATCCCAGTAATGCCACTTTATTGACTGTAAGTTCTGGAAGCTCTTCACTCTTTCTGAGGATCTTTGTTTCAATTTGTGGTTTAAGACTGTTAGTAATTCTTACTGTACAGCATAGCTGTGAGGATTAATGACTCAGCACATAATAGATGTTTAATAAACGGGAACTTTCCTTGTTGTTATCATGGGATTTCTTGGCTTCCTGAATTGAGTGGTGTTATTTTTGTCAGCCACCAGATATGCTGGAGATGTCCTTATGTTGATTGGGAGTTTGTAGGAGACCTAGGTTGGCTCACATACATGAGGGCCTGGCCCACTGCCACCATCCCTCGAGAAGGCAGAGGACCCTGGGTGTGGGCCCAGTGCGGGGGCTAGGTTGGGGCCTGCTGCCCAGATCTTCCGGTTCGTGGCCTCCCATTCCCAGTGGCCACAGCAGAGGGGCTCCCTGGGAAGATGGCTAGCCAGCCGCCCAGTCAGAGCATCCTGCCACTACAGAATGGACTGCAAGTCACCAACTCAGTATCCTCGGCCTCCCATCATACTTTCTGCACTGGTAGGCAGGTTCCAGTTGTTTTCAGAGTTGTACAGAGTGCTGCTGACACCTATTTCCCAGCCTCCCAGCAGGGGTGAGGGGATCAAACTGTCTCTCTCCACGCACTCAAATGGGGTGTGTCTGGGGGCACCACTCAGCTGGAGTGCTGCTGCAGGGGTAACAGATGCAGCACCCTCTGCCCAAGGAAAGGTGACCTCAAGCGGGGCAGCTATGTGCAGGCACGGCTGAGAGGAAGTCAGGGCCGGAGGTGCTCCAGCCTGTGGGGTGGTCCTGCCAGTGTGCAGGCCATGCGTCCGCTTCTTCCAGCCAGAAAAGGCTTCTGTGGTTATAGCCGCTGTCTCACTGCAGGTCTTCAGATCTGTGGCTGCTGCATCTAATCCTTGCCTATAAAGAGCCCCTGAAACATTCATTTATCTAACCTCTGAGCTTAGGCCCAATTAAGAATTCTCCTTCTGTTGCCCCTAAGCATGTTTATCCATTTACCCATCCTTTGTTCAGCAGACACCGAGTTACTCTTCCTGGCATGGCACTGTGCTGAGAGCTAGACTCCAGTTAACATCACTGAAGTCAGTGGGGCCTGCGGGCTCTGGGAGCTGCCCTGGGGTTGTGGGATAGGACTCCTCCAGCCCCTGGAGGGGTAGAAGGCAGCACACAGAGGCAAGGAGGCCTCCAGGCCTCTGGGGCCGAGGAGCAGGTGCAGCCTCCTCCTGGGCCTTGCTGGGGTGGGGGTGGAGGCGTGGGGTTTGTTGCAGTTGCACAGCACTGTGCTGAACCCCTGTGCTCTCTCTCCTGCCCTTGGTCTCAGCTCCCACCACGTGTGCCTCAGCAGGAAGAGGCTGGGAAGGGCCATGCGGACTGCACACTGAAGCCACCCACTGAGGCACTGTTGGAATGAGTCGTTCAGTCATTCAGTCGTTCAGTCTGCCCAGTTGCACCCAGCAACAGAAAGGCCCTCCTCTAGTGAGGCAACATGAAGGAAAGGGAGGTGGAAAGCAGGCACCCTGGGTATACATCCAGCTTGTGCTGGCTTCCCATCTCTGGGCAGGGCTGCCCTTGTATGCAAGGTTCCTCTGGGTGTGGCCTGGGCCCCAGCAGGCCCTGTGAGCTGTGGAGCCAACCTCAGGATCCAGAATCTGCCAGGTCTTGCACTCTGGGAGGGAAGCAGGCATGTCAGCCCCAGAGCGAGTCTCCCGGTCTCTGTTCCGGGGTGGTGGCTCCTGGCTCCACTGCTGGCCAGGAGAGGATTGGGCAGGAAAGCAGCACCTTGGAAGGTGGTGGAGTGGACTTAGAAGCCCAGAGGGCCTGAAGAGCTCTATGCTGTTAGAGAGGCTTTTTGGAGAAGGTGCATCAGAGTAGACTGTAAAGACCGAGGAATCAGCCTTGCTGAGTTGAGGGGAAGAGTCCCAGCCAGCCATGTGAAGCAGGTCTGGTAGGCTGGAGATGGGTGTGGGGAAGGAGAGCCTGCGACATGGAAGCCGAGCCCATACAGGGGCATGAACTTGGGCCGGCGGGGTGAGGAGGGTGCACAGGACCACAGCACTCTGGACTCTGAAAGGTCACTGTGCTGGTGACAGGCATGCCAGTGAGAAGGGGCCAGACAAAGCAGCAGACCTGAGCGCTGTCCTTGACACTTAACAGAAGACAAAGGAATGAAGTTCTTCAGGGCTCAAACCATAGTCGCCCCTGTGCCGTGCCTGGGTCCAGAGGGATGACCTGCCCTGGGTTTCAGCAGTTCCGGAACCTCATGCCCCAGTACCTGTGCTCCTCAGTGCTCTGGGGCCCTGACTGTGGCTCTGCTGCTCTTGCACAGCCATCCTGCTCCTGCTCAGCCCCTGCTCTGGTGAGTGCCTGCTGGAGTACAGTGTGCCCATCACACCTGCCTCTCCACACGGTGGGTGCATAGCACCGTCCTTGCTCTCTGTGGTCAGTATTGCCTTAAGATACAGGGTCCTTGCAGCAACAGGATGTCCCCAATACCACTACTGCGTGTCTTTCTTTCTCTCTGCCTCTGTGTACCTCTGTCCTGTGGGCAGTCTGAGCTGAGGACCCTGCAAGTATCAGGAACATCATTTATGTAAAGAAGCTCATTGCCACAGCAACCTTAGCAGTTGGCCTAGTGCATAGTCTGCAGGCTCCATCCAGGTCCACAGAAAGTACTGGCAGGGGAGGGTGGTTCAGCAGGCTGGGCCCTCCTCCTAAGTTTGCAGTTTGCTGGTCATGTGAGTAGAGGAACCGGCTAGAGGGCTAGACAGCAGCCCCAAGGGCATACATAGTTGGCCAGATCCCTGACATTGGTGACAGGCTGTCTGTCTGGGTTCTTAGGCTTAACCACTGCCACTGTTTTCCAGCAGCCTGCCCAGCCTGTGTGAAGATCCAGTCAGAGGGACCCAAAGGTCTCTGGCTTGCTGTTGGGGCTTCCCTGGCACATGTGACAGCTGCTCAGGAAGGGGATGGGCTTTCTGTAGGCTAGAGAGAAGTCACACTGTCAGAAGGGAACCCAGGACTTGTCAGCACTTTGGAAAATTACTAAACAGCTGAAGCAGTGCTGGAGGCCCAGCCACATCCTAGGCATGACAAGCCCTCACCCTCGGGCAGGGCCTAGAGTCAGCTCTGGCTCCCCACACTGATGGGGAGTGGTCATGCAGTGTTAGGTGACACAGGCACACTTTATCCCTCGGTGGGGTTCAGGACAGGGTTGCAGCATCCCACCTACAAACAGGTGTAGTGGTGCACTCAGACCCACTGATGGGAGGGGCAGTGCCAGTGCAGCCCCGGGGCTCCTTGAGGGTGAGCACAGGGACCAAGGCTTCAGGGCCTGTGCCCCACTCTGCACTGAGCAGCAGACCCACCTTCTGTGGCATGCCTGGGTTCTGGTCAAGGGTGTCCCCCACCAGCAGCCTGAGCCTAAACTGGGAGCCATGGTGCTTGCTTTTCTCCAGGCCTCCCAAGCCAGCTCTGTGAGACTGCACGTGCTTGTGCGACAAGTCACACCTCTCAGTGCAGGGAGTTTTCAGGTACACTGCTAAGCAGTGTTTCTCACCTTCCTCTAGTCCTAACCCACCTTAGGGCACTGGCCTTCCCCAGGGGTCACAGTGTCCCCAAGGGGATGGAAGGGAGTGTCGGCAAGGGGATGGAGTGGGGCTCCTGCCCGTAGCCCTGGATTTCCTGGTGGAGGAGGAGGTGAGGGGCTTTGTAGGAAGTTGAGTGAGAGTTCAATTCAGCCAGGTGGAGCAGAGGAAGGGGTACCTTTATTTAGTAGCTGCTTGGTACCATGCAGACTCTGTGTGCTGGGAGTTAGTGGTTATCCAGATAGTGGCCATGCCCCAAGGCACAGCCTCCTTGTAGGAGACAAACACTAAACAGGCATCTGTAAAGGATGGAGCCACCCAAGATCTTGTGTCAGAAAGTGCCTGGGGCTTGTGTCAGGTAGGGCCTTCCCTAAGAAGGTGAAGTTAGGTAAGAATGAGGAAAAGTGGCAGTCCTGGAAGGGCCTCAAGGGTAGACAGATCTGGGGTAGACCTCTAGGAGGATGTCTGATACTAGTTTAAGAGATCTCTGAGCAAAAGGAGGCACTAACTTGAAAGCAAGAGCCTGAGGAGACCAGAGGACCTAGCCCCATGGGTGAACCTCAGCAGTTTGCATGTGAAAGGGCAGAAGTGACCAGGATGCTTGGAGCAAATCTGATTTATAACTTTGGAAGAAGGCTGTCTCCACAGGGAGGAGGATAAACTGGTAGGGCAAGCCTGGGAGCAGAAAATCAGGCAGGAGGCTGTGGTCTCTGTGCCTTATGGGAGGAGGATGGCTGGCCAGGGCTGAGGGAGTGGGTTGTGGGAAGTGGCTGGACCTGACTTGTGTTTGAAGTTAGCAGCTTATTGATGGGCTTGAAGGTGCTACATTAGAAATGAACTAGATCAAGGACTGCTTGAAGCTCTTGTCTTGGGCTGCTGGGGGCACCAACTGCAGAGCTCCCTTGATGCCCCTGTGTTTGGGTGTTGGAATCTAAACCCCCTGGGCATTCGGAGCCATCTGTACTTGTGCTAGCACACCTGTGAGGAGCATCCAGTGGACCTGGACTTTGCAGGTTGGGCTCAGCTGGTGTCCCCTACAGCCTGCATGGTTGTCTGCTTTTTTTTTCACACAGCCCAAGGTCTCTGCTTGGAGCCAGATGTGCGGGAACTACGGCTGTGACCTCAGCACCAACCTGGAAGAGCACACCCCTACACTGGGCCCCATGTCTCTGTGGGTCTGGAAGTCTCTCTCACTGTGGGCTGGTGATTCTTGAGGTGCAGTGTCCCAAAGAGACTACAAAAGCCACAGAAACCTCACAGCCAGACTGGGCTTCTAATCTTAGAAGCATCCAGCCCATCCTCCAGCTCGTCCCAAACCTTTCTCCACAGCCTGTGCAGCAGCAGCCCCGGCCTTGATCCCCGCTTTGGGATGCCCACAGCTTACAGTGTATTGATCTCTTGGTCCTCAGCTCTGACCAGGAGAGCCTTTTCCGTATTAGGCATTCTTGGAACTGTACTACATGGTCTCTCTCGTCTCTCCCTACTCTCAGCCGGCCTGTAAGACCACTATTGGGCCATCTTCCTGTGTAAGCCCCTTTTTCCAGACTCCAGTCCCTTATTCTCATCTCCACACGACACAGACTTGGTTTCTCTAAGATTCGAGGCCCAGGCCCTCCACTGCTTCGAAGTGTCTCTGCCTCGCCCCTGACACTTCTGTCTTACCTCATGTCTGTCTCAGGTGAAAGTACTGCTGATTGGGAGTGATTTTCCCTTTCTCAAATAGCTCTTATTTCCTGAAAGTCACTTCAGCTGATTCATTTTTAATTGAGTGATCTCTAAGCTCTGAATGGAGCGGTATATAATCATCTGGATTCCTGGGTACAGGAGGTTTCTTGCCTCTACTCTGTCATTGAGTTATCTCGCAGCCCTGAGTAACTCATTCGTATTCTCCACCTTGTCTCTCACCCTGTGGGGACAGCCATTCTGCTTCCCCTGCTCTGGCCTCCCTTGAATGAGGTCAAGGCAGACATTGAGCATACCTAATAGTTCCCATTTCTTGCTCAGGAATTTCTATGAAAGTGATTAATCCAATGAGTCCCAGTTCTTTATTATTATTACAAAAAACTCCAATGATCTTGACGCGATGGCAGCAGGACTGCTGGTTGAGAAGGACTGTCTGTGGGGAAGTCTGCCTGCAGAAGGACCTCGGAGCCAGCAGATCTCCCTTAGGATAGACCTGAACTCTTCTGAGGGGAGGTGGCTGAAAGCCTGGCATGGTGGAACCACACCCTTACAGTGGCATGAAGATGTGGCAACTCTCCCAGGGAACCTGCTCCTGGGCCTGGGGAAGGTCACCTGAAAACAGGTGTCTTCATGCTGTGGGAGGTGTGGCCAGCTCCCAGGGCACATGCATAGACTTCTGTGCCTAGAGTGCAGAAGGGATGGTGACTGGCAGAGGAATGGGCAGCTGGAGGTATTTACGGGGCTGTGCTTGGCTGTTATTTGGTTATGTCCTCATGGTTTCATCTCCTTTGTGATTGTCCTTCCTTTGATCAGGAAATAGGCATGTCCACCATACCTCACATATTTCCCCTGAGATGCCCAGCCTCCACCCTTCCAGTACCTTCACTGAAGAACAGAGACAGATTATGAAGGCTCCTAGGAGAGAAGTGGCTCCCTCCAGGGACTGGCCATTCCTCTGCATGTGCCAGGCAGCCCACAGAGGGGAAGCCACTTCCACCAAGCAGCTGCTCTGCTCTTTGAAGCCACTGGAGTCCGAGGAGCAGCACATACCTTTAATGACAAAGAGGGGACATTAGACTAGGGAGAAGAGGGTAACAAAGTCAGGAGGGATGGCCTTGAAGAGGAAGAGAAGGAGGAGAGGAGGCAGAGGAGAGGGCTTCCCATTTCTTCCCTGGCTCAGCCCATGTTGCAGGCGCTTGCTGCAGTGGGAGGCTGTCGGCGGCCAACACAGAGAGCAGCAGGCGGGTGATCGGCCTGTGTTAGCTGCAAGGGGTCCTCTTAGGCCAGTGACAGGCAAGGGTTTTTCGCTTGTTGTTCTGCAAGTTGCATATGACAGGGCCACACAGGCATGGCAGGAGAGACGCTACATTGTCCTCAGCATGAGCAGTGGTGAGCAGAGACCTAGACGCTGCTGAAACACCTGCCACAATAGGGTCTTGCGTGCATTTGTTTCATTTAAAAAGTCATGTATGCATGTGGTAAAACATTGAAATCAGTGCAAAATGGAACACTGCTCTCCTGCCAACCCCTTAGCCCTCCACCAGATAGTAGCCACCATTCATGCTTCCTTGTATATCCTTTCAAAACATTTTAATGCATATTCAAGCTTATACTTCACCCAAATGGAATCATGCTATATTGTTCTGCAGAGTACTTTTTTTTACTTTAATAATACATCTTGAGGTTCTTTCTCTGTTGGTATATATAAATCTTTCTCATTCTTGTTAACAGTTGCATAGCTAAAATCATAGATTCTTCAGGCTGGGAAGAACCTTCGAGTTGATGTGATCTAATTCCCTCAATTTGCTGGAACACTGAGAGGTGAGACGACTTGCCAGAGGGCACAGTGAGTGAGAGAATAAGAAGGGCTCCTCCCAGGGCTGTTGAGTAGGAAGAGCTTCGTGAAGGTTGGGTACTGGGGATGACACAGGAATGACCATTACTGGCTGGCTGCATTTCATCAGCAACAGCATCTGCATCCATCATCCTGGGCTGTGTGTGGCGGGGAGGGAGAGCTGGAGAGGCAGTGGTGGCCCTCTGTACATGCCAAAGCCAAGTTCACAAGATATTGGAGTTGAAATGCCACTTGGGCCAGTAGAAATGTGTGTCCTCCTGTCACAACAAGGGGCCCCTGTCTTGGTCGGCAGAGCAAACCATCTATTATTTGGAGAGCAAGTGTTCTAAAGTCACTAGACTTCTGATGTGTCCTTTGTCATTCTTGTTAGGCATCGAAGCAGAGTGTGGTGGCAGGCGGGATGTGACTTCTCTGGCTCCAGACTTATTGCTTGGCTGTATCTGCCATCCTGTTCTTCATGCTACCTGTCGCCCTCCGGCATCCTACCATAAATGTGGCTTCATAGGCATGGGGAGTGAATGAAAACCATTTGAAGGACTACAGAGCTGCAGTTGTGTACACCGTGTGATTACCTCGCTTAAGATAGGGCTGAAGATGGGGCTGCTGGTCCCTGAGGCTTGTAAGAACTGGGGTGTTTGTATGCTACTGAGTCCCCCAGGAAGGTGGACCACTGAAATCCCCCAGGCCCCTGTCCCACCTGAGTACTTGTGTCCCCTCAGGGTATGCACCCCCAGGATATCTGCCCCCCACGGTTGCCCATTCACTCACTAGGGCAAGGATATGAAACCACAGACTAGAAAGGGCACATCTTCCTGGAACATCAATTTTACATGAGGCTTTGAGTGGAGAAATGCTATTTTTATATTAAAGCAAACACTGATATTATGGAATAGCATGGAAAGTTCAAGTTATGTTTCAAGATAAAAGAGGCAATTTCAAAGCAATTTTATCCTTCTTTGCCTCAGGCAACTTCAGGCTCTACCCCCTGGACCCCAAAGGGGCACCTCCTCTGCTCTTGGGGACTGTATTGAAAAGTGTGTTAGATAGGGGAAGTTTTCTCAAGAAACGAAAGTTTACCTTAAGGATGTTCTCAGCTCCACACCAGGGGGACCTCTGGGCCTAGGTCTCTGCCTCCCTGTGTGCTAGCCTGAGTCAGCTCCCTGCTGCCTGGTTTCCATACCCTCCACACTGTTTTCTCTGGTCTCGGAGTTTCTTTCACATGGCCCCAGTTCGCTTGGCCCTGACCACTGTGTTGACTGCCTCTGTGTTACCTCCACTGCCACTTGTTTATTCCCCAAAAGAGATCAGATTGGCCCCAGTCAGCTTCTCACATCTGTCATAGGACCCTGGCCAAACTGCCTATGGATAGATCAGCTAGGGGAAGGAATTCAGGGCCGCCTCACAGACCTGTCTCCCTAGAAGGGGTGTAGGCTGGTGTGTGGTGCAGAGGAGGCAGGGACCCCTACAGGGAACAGCTGGAGATCAGGGGAGGAGAGGCTTACCTCCCCACGGAGTCCTCACTCTCCATGTAGCTTCTCTCCCTGTCCTCTCACCTTCCCAGACTTTCTGTGGGCAGCAGACCATGGTAATAGTCTGAATGAGCACTGGCTACTGCCTCGGCTCAGGTTACCACAGTGGAGTCTGTATGTATTGATCCCTGCTCCTCTTGTCATGGAGGGTCCCGAGCAGCCTCGGGAAGAGGCCAGGAGGAGAGCAGCAGCATCTGAGGGGCTGGTTGCTGGGGACCGCAGCTGATGGAGCCACTCCAGCCACACATTCCCTGTGCTTCGAGGCTTCACTGTCCCCGGTAGGGCCCAAATCTATTCATCCAGGCTGGCCGTGGTTCAGGAACCATTAATCCTCTTTGTATCTCTAAGTGCCGTGACCACGGACAAGATTCTCTTCCCAAGGAAGTCCTGTTATCAGTAGATAACAACTCAGGAAAGATTTTTCCCTCTCAGATTAATGTGAAGGCGATGCTGTGGATCAATGTGCTGGAGTCGGGGGTTACTCTTTTAACTAGGACATCATTAACAAAGGAAAGCTGCTCTCTCATCTCATCTTACCTGGTTCATATTCCTCAGTGGCTCTTCACCAAAGGCCTTGCCTCTCTGTCTGGTGGAGAAGGTGGCAGCAGCTCATGGCTTGGGGAGTCAGACAGACCTGAGTTTACCTCTCCCCTCTGTTACTCACTGGTCCTGAGATGGTGCATGCGTTTCTCATTTCTAGAATCGTGAAGTTCCAAGCCTCTGTCTGACAGGACCTAATGTGATTTCTGGCAGTTGGCACTGAGAAGCTTCAGCCATCCTGACCTTTCCTCAGTGTGTCCCCTTGGGCCTTAGGCAAGGCATGCCACATGCCCTGCCTGAAAGGTGGGCTCACCCCTTCCCGCCTCCATCCTGCATCTGAGGCTCAGCTGGAACACTTGCCCAGAAGCCTTTCTGGCTGGTGCAGAATGGCCTGGCTTTCTACCGTGTAGGCCCCAGAGGAATCTGTGTCAGTCTCTGTAGAAGGGGGAGCACAGAATCTGCCCTGTGGGTTTCAGAGAGGACTCCATGTGATCTGAAGGACTTTCTCTCCAGCCCTGTGCTGTGTGAGTTTTGTGTGACCTTCTGTGGCAGAATTCCCACAGGCCTGGGCACTTCCGGTGAGGCTCCTCAAGTCCATAGGCTGACACTGGGCCACCTCCCATTGCCAACCTAGCTCACATTCTCACACTGTCCTTCAGCGATCAGACTGGGAATGAGGCTCTGCAAGCTCTTCCTCAGCAAAACCAAAGTTAAAAACTGGGAGTTTGCTGTGTTGTGCTTTTGCTTTGTTTTGTTTTGCTGCTTGCTTTTCCCTTCTGGGAGTCCCTCTTTTCCTCACCTGGAAGTTGCCAATTAAAAGATGTGGTTACTTATGTATGGAGCACTTAGGAAGTGCCAGGCACTGTGCTGGGCATGTGACTGATCTTCATACACTACCCCACTGGGAGGAGTGGTGGAGCAGGAAGGCAGAACTGGGCCTCCTTCCTCCAAGCAGAGTTTTCAGCATAAGGTGCACAGTGCCAGTCAACCAATGCCTTGTCAGTGCTCCATGACTATCTCAGTACCCCTGCCTCACCATGTATTGCCACCCTTTGAACTAGCCCCATTTGTGCAATGACTGTCTGATACTTGTGGAAGTTCCCATTATTCAGGATCTCTTCTCCTGGATAGAGATGAACTCTTAATCATGTATATAAAATGATTCTTAGTCAATGTATTTGTGTAGTTATGAGCAGAAAGGGTCTATACATTCATGTTAGCCGTGATCACATTTATATTTCAAAGGTAAAGCTGGAAAGGATAGCCTTGTAACATACAGCAGACATGGCAGAGGCCTGAAGCCCAGAGCACATGTCTCAGACCTTGTGCATGTGTTTCGTGAATGGCCCCAGGGCCACAGCCCACAGTGGGGAGAAGCTCTCTCATCACTTCCTGTGGTGATCTCCAGGACTGGCTGGCTCCTTGGCATTTATCCCCCATCCCAGCAGCCCATGTGGAAGATGGGAAGATAATTTCACAGTGAGAATAACCATTCTTCAGGACTTGCATAGCCTCTCATCCCCTCCTTTCTGCCAGCCTTTGGACTTCGTCTTGACTCTCGAAACAGTGCTCCTGGTGATATCACCATGTTCCCAGAAGACAGCTCAAGTTCACAAAAGTTGCACACTTCTCGGGCTGACTTCTCTTGGACTTCCTTAATGTGATACCCTCAAGTGTGCTGGCTGCAGGGGTTGTCCAGACACCTGCTCACCCAGACCCCGGTGCCCCTGCCCTGGCCCTGACTCAGAGAGGTGTACTGGCTGTGGTGGGAGCTCTTCCTGCTGTGCCCCAGCACAGGGCAGGCTACTTTAGAACTCCTCTTTTGGCTCCACAGCAGTTTCTCCATTTACAAGAGGCTGTTCGTGTTGTGGTCTCTTTTGTAAAAATAGGCCACGTTGGTGAGGATGCTGGATTGCAAGTGGCAAAAATCCCCAGAAGGAGAAGTGCACATTGGCTCACACACTGGGACAGGTCTGGCTCAAGGCACTCCCTAACTCAGGTCTTTTGTGTGTTGCAGCAGATGTCCTCTCAGCTCTGCTTCCTCCAGGTGGGTTATGTTCCCAGGTCCCTCACACTGCCCTGGGCAACGCCGGAAGACTAAGCCCACTTTCCTAGGAGTGGAACCAAAGTGCCATCACAAGGCAGCTTGGGCCTGATTGCCCTCATTGCGTGCAGCCTTCTCTGTACCTGTGTCTGTGGCCAAGGTAGGAGTGCACTCTTCCTGGTGGGGTGTGCCCTTCCTGGCTTGGCCTTGGTCTGCAGCAGCATCACCTGAGTTCCTGGGCTCAGTGGGGAGGCTGCTGATGCTCAGGGGAGAGAGTCTGCAGGTGATGGGTGGCAAAAGCAACAGCTGTCTGATTGCTGCCCCAGCTGACTGCCTGATTGAGGACTTTGGCTTCCTGCCTGCCTGCCCCAGGAAGTTAATGCCATCGTGTGGTGGTCGCTATTATGGAGTGGTTCATCCACTCAGTGTGCAGAAACAAGGCCAACGCATCTTGAATCCTGCTGGATGATAAAATGACTGCTTATTGGGTGCAGCACTTTGCTTACCATGAACTTTGCATCCTGAAGCAATCACGGATCTCACAGGTGCAGGCTGGCAGGTCTGACAGTGACAAGGCCAGGAGCTGACCTGCCCTTCTACCAAGTAGAATCAGAGCTCTGGATTTCTGGCAGATTTCTCACTCAGAAGTGTGAAAAAGTGAGAAACTTGTAAGCTAGAAAGGATTGGAATACCAGAAGCCATGGGAGCCGTGGGTAGCAGCACCTACTCTGCATTGAGTGTGTAACCCCAGCAAGGAAGAGCAGAGCGCCGAGGAAACCCCACCCTGAGTTAAGGTTGCTGGCTAGAGCCAGACGCACAGATGTCTGAAGACTGAGGGAGGCCAGCTGAATCCCAGTTTATTTTTGCGGTTTTTATTAGTCCATGTTTGTATTCCTTTATATATTCTAGATATTAGCTCTGTCTGAGGCATAGCTGGCAGAATTTCGTTTCCCATTCTGTAGGTCATCTCTTCACTCTAGGTTGTTTCTTTTGCTGTACAGTAGGTTTTTAATATGATATAATCCCATTTGTTGATTTTTTTTTTTGCCAGAGCTGAGTGTGGTGTGCACCTGTCACCTTTACCAAAAGGGTTTAAAACACCAGGTCAGTGGGGGAATCTCATGGGGAGGCTGCAAGACTCTTTGGCAGCCCAGCGAAGCTGCGTTTGCCACAGGAAAACCACCTTCTAGGGAAGAGACAAAATGTGTTTGATTCAATCATTTTAAGTAACAGAGCAGTATTTTTGGACTCATCAAAAATATTTCCTATAAGAACATAAAACACTAACATTCAGAATGAGTATCACGTATGAAAGAGTACCATATATACAGCTGATTTTTTTTTTGTACCGGGGATTGAACTCAGGACCTTGTGCTTTCAAGGCAGGTGCAGTGCCACTGAGCTAAATCCTCAGCCCCTCATTTGTTGATTCTTGTTACTATTTCTTAGGCTGTTTGGGTTCTGTTTAGAAAGTTCTTACCTATGCCCTATGTGTTCAAGAGTTTTACTTGTTTTATCTTTCAGGAGATTAAATGTTTCTGTTTTAACACTTAGATCTTTGATCTACTTTAATTTTAGTTTAGTACAAGGTGAGAGATACAGGTCTAGATTTAATTTAGATGTGGATAGTCAGTTTTCCCAGCAACATTTATTAAAGAGGCTGTATTTCCTCAAGGTATGTTTTTGGCCCCTTTGTCAAAGATCAAATAGCCGCATGTGCTTAAGGTTCTGTTCTGTTCTGTTCTGTTCTGTTCTGTTCCATTGATTCACATGTCTGTTTTGGTGCCAGTACCATGCTGTTTTTATCACTGCTGCTTTGTAGTATAACTTGAAGTCCAGGATTGTGGTGGCACTTGCTTTGATGTTGTTACCCAGTATTGCTTTTGCTATTCTCTTCTGGTCTCTTCTGGTTTCATATGAATTTTAGGATTTTTTCTCTAGTTCTGTGAGGAATGCTGTTAGTATTTAGATTTGGATTGCATTAAATTTGTATAGCAGTTTTAGAAGTATGGCTATTTTCAATATATTGTTTCTGCTTATCCAGGAACAGGTGGTATCTTTCCATTTTCTGATGTCCTCTTTGATCTCCTTTTTTAGGGTACTGTAGTTTTCATTGTAGAGGTCTTTCACTTCCTAAGTATTTAATTTTTCTTGATGCAATTGTGAATATATTGTTTTCCTAATTTCTTTCTCAGTGAGTTCATTATTAGTGTACAGAAATGCTATTGATTTTTGTATGTTGATTTTTATCCTGCTACCTTGCTGAATTTGGCTATTAATTCATGGAGTCTTTTGTTGGAATTTTTTGGGTCTTCTATGTAGAGGATTATGAATCTGCAAATGATGATAATTTGACTTCTTCCTTCTCTTATATGTCCCTTTTTTTTCTTTCTTTTGTCTGATTTTTCTGCCTAATCCTCTGGGTACTGTATTGAACAGGAGTGGTGATAGCAACATCCTTGTCTTATTCCTGATTTTAGAGGGAAAGCTTTCAGTTTTTCCCCATTTAATTTGATGTTGGCCATTGGTTTGTCATAAATGGATTGTATCAGATTGAGATAAGATCCTTCTATACCTATTTTTTCAGGGGTTTTTTTTTGTCATAAATGGATTTTGATTTTGTCAAAGGGTTTTTCTGCATCTATTGAGACCATTATGTGCTTTTTATCCTTGCTTCTTTTTATGTAATTTAGCGATTTGTGCATGTTGAATCATCTTTGGATCCCTAGGATGAAGCTTACTTGGTCATGATGTATGATCTTTTTGATGATTTGTTGCATTCTGTTTGCCAGAATGTTGAGGTTTTTGTGTCTATGTTCATTAAAGAGATTGGCCTGTAGTTCTCTTTTCGGTTGGATCTTTGTACGTCTGGTTTTAGAATCATGGTAATGCTGGCTTCCAGGAATGACTTTGGGAGTACTCCTTCCCTTTCAATTTCATTAAAGAGTCTTAAGAGTATTGGCATTAGATCTTCCCTGAATTTCTTGTAGAATTTGGCAATGAACCCATCAGGACCTGGGCTTTCCTTAGTTCATAAGTTTTTAATTAATGTTCCAGTTTCATTGCCTGTTATTGGACTATTCAGAGTTTTTTATATATTCTTGGTTCAGTTTGGGTAATTCATATATATCTAGGAATCTATTTCTTCTGGCTTCTCCAATTTATTAGCATGTAAGTTTGTGAAATCTGGATTTTAGCAGATTATTGTTGTGGTTTCTCCTTTTTCATTTCTAATTGTATTGATTTGGGTCTTTCCTTTTTTGGTAAGATCGGCTAAGGGTTTGTCTACTTTGTTTATTCTATCAAAGAATCAGCTCTTTGATTCACTGATTCTTTGTATTGGTTTTTAGTCTCCATTTCATTGATTTCTGCTCTGATCTTATAATTTTCCTCCTTGTACTAGCTTTGAATTTGGATTTTTCTAGGTCTTTGTGATGCATCATTTGGTTATTTATTTGGGCTCACTCTGTTTTTCTGATATGAGATTCACAGCTGTAAACTTCTCTCTTAGGACACTTTCATTGTATCCCATAAGTTTTCATATACTGGCTTTATTGTTCAATTCATCAATTGTCTTATTTCTTCTATGACCCATTGATTATTCAAGACTTATTTAATTTCCGTGCGTTTGCCTTATTTCTGTGGTTTCTTTTGCCATTGGTTTCTAGTTTTATTGTGCTGTGATCTGATAATATGTACGGGGTAATTTTGATTCTTTTGCATTTACTTATGCATGCTTTATTGGCTAGTGTGTGGTCTAATTTGGAGAAAGTTCCATGTGCTGCTGAGAAGAATGTGTATTCTCTTGTTGAGTGGAATACTCTGTAGGTACCTATTAAATCGATTTGTTCAGAAGTTTAGTTCAACTCTGATATTTCTTTGTTGACTGTTGTGTTTGATCTATTTGTGACAGTGGGGTATTGAAGTTCCCCACTATAATTGTGTTGATGTTTATTTGATTTCTTTATGTTTAGTAGTTTTGTTTTATGAAGTTGGTGCACCATTGTTCAGTGCATATATGTTTATAATTGTTATGTCTTTCTGTAGAATTTTTCCCTTAATCAATATGTAGTGACCTTCTTTGCCTCTTCTGATCAGTTTTGGCTTGAAGTGTATTTTGTGACATGAAAATATGATATCTACTCCTTATTTTTGAGTTCCCATTACATGGAATATTGTTTTCTGTCTTTTTTGTTTTGTAGTCTGTGAATTTCTTTTTAGGTTACCTGTGTTTCTTTTTTTTTTTTTTTTAGTTCTTTTATTGGTACATTGTAGGTATACAAC
>NW_004624900.1:2687298-2764355 GCF_000247695.1 Heterocephalus glaber
TTCCAGATCCCCTTTTGTTGCCAGTTCAGTGGGTCCAGGTGGTTGAGTATCAGAGTGTTCCATCTCATTTCCCTTTGGGGTTGCTGTAGGTTATCTGGAAGTCTGGTTTTGAGACTTATTTACGTGTTTCCTCATTTTACTGGGCCGGGGGCCTGTTAGCACCTTCACGGATTACCTCCTCTGAGCTGGGAGAGGTGGGACAGGGGCTGGGAGCAGCTGTAGGGATGGTGACCCAAAAGCCCTTTCCTGTGGGCTGGGATCAGTGGGAGGGATGGTGGCTGGGAAGCCCCTTCCTCTGGACCAGGAGCAGTGGGATGACGTCTCAGAAGCCCCTTCCTCTGGGCCGGGAGCAGTGGGAGGGATGGTGGCCCGGAAGCCCTTTCCTCTGGGCCAGGGGCAGCAGGAGGGATGGTAACCGGGAAGCCCCTTCCTCTTAACCAGGAGCAGTGGGATGGCGGCTCAGAAGCCCCTACCTCTGGGCCAGGAGCAGCGGGACTCAGTACCTTGGTCTGCTGGTCTGGTGTCCTCTGCATCTTTGTAGTGTGGAACCAGGTGGCTGCCTGTCTGCAGCAGGGTGATTCGGCATCTTTTGCATGACTCGGGACCTTTGTAGGGCGTGCACAGACCTGCCTGTCTGCAGCGGGCTGATTCAGCGTGTTCTGTGCAACTCAGGACCTCGGTAGGGCTTGGGCAGACCTGCCTGTCTGCAGCGGGGTGATGACCTGTGTTTCTTTTATATAGCATACCATTGGATTTTGTTTATTGATCCATTCTGCCAATCTGTGTCTTTTGATTGGGGAATTGAGACCATTCACATTGAGAACTATTACTGAGAGATATTGGTTTATTTCTGTCATTGTATTATTTTCCTATTACTGATTCCCTTTCTTTCCCTTCTACTTAACTGCTCACCTTACCTGGTATATCCTTACTGTTGAACCTTTTTGGGATTGTTGACTTCATTGTATCTTTCTAGATTGTCTTTGAGAATTTTTTGTTGTTTTGATTTGGTGGTCATGAATTTCTTTAGGTGCTCTTTATAGTGGAAATATTTTATTTCTCCATCAATTTTGATAGATAGCTTTTCAGCATATATTAGTCTAGGTTGGAAGCTGTTTTAAGATGAGACCATTCACTCCAGGATATTTTGGTCTTCAAGGTTTGTGTTGACAAGTCTGCTGTAATTTTAGTGGGTTTTGCTTTGTAACTGATCTGTTGCTTTTTCTCTAACAGCTTTTAAGGTTCTGTTCTTTGGACTTCTGGGATTTTGATTATGACATGTGGCAAGGTTCTTTTCTGATGGTGGTGATCTGGAGTTCAATATGCCTCACTTATCTGTATGTTAAGCTTCCCCCCCCCCATATTTGGAAAGTTTTTTGCTATTTCTGTAAATATGTTTTTATGCCATTTGTAAAAATCAGTCTTCTGATTTTTCACTAATTCCAGTTTATCTTAGATTACTCTTTGTGTCATCTAGCATCTGTTGGATCCATTTTTAATGTTCTCATCTTGTTTTTAAGGTATCTTGCAATACTTGGTCACCAACAATAGCTCTGTCTTGTAGTTCTGACACTGTCCAGACCTTAGTCACGTCTCCTCCCTGTACTTTCAAATAGAATTTTTAATCTTCTGAATTTCTGTTTGACACCTTTTCATGGAATCTAACTCTTTTTTATACTGGACATTTATGTTTTGTATCACTTTGTTTAGGTCAGCTACCTTTTTACTAGTGTCTTCTGTAGACTTGTTGATTACTTTATTAGGTCCATTATGTGTTTAGTTATATCTTCTTTGAACTCATCAAGTATCTTATTGATCTTTTTCTTATCTCCTCTTTCGTCCTTTCAAATAATTCAGCTGTGTGGCTTTTGATTTCCTCCTCCTTAATGCCTCATAGATCAACTTTGGAGGAGATGACAGTTTTGGGGGACATTTTGTTGCCGTCTCTTATGTTTCTGTTTGTTTGCTTTTTATGCTGAGATTTGCAGGTTGATCATAGTGGAAGACTTTGTTGCTCTGTGGAGACTTCTTTAGTTAGTGTCTATTTTTCAATGATGCATAGGCCTTTGTCTCTGTCCTAGAATACCATTACCTCCATTTGTGTGGGTGGGAAGGCTGCAATGTATTTGGCACAGTATTCTCTTCTTTGGGAATGGGACATGGTATTGTAGTGCACCAAGCCAATCCAGATATTGGCATATAGAGAAAACCAACTGATATCAACAATTATGTCATCTTGACTGTAGTAATAAAATCAGCAATAATAATAGCATCAAAGACAAATTGGATGTTGACATGCCCTAAGAACTCCAATAACCATAGAAAAGAAATCTATAATTATAGTATAAACACTAAGACAAACAAAATACTGACCTCTAGCAAATATCTACTAAATGGAACAACTCTACCTCCACTAACAAGAAAACATCATGCAAGAGTAATAGCATAGAGTTAACTGTCTAAAGATGCATAAAGCTTTGTTACACTATTAACCAAAGGGGTGTTGGGGAACCAGAAGATGAGAAAGACCAAATTTGAAATATTAATCAATGAAAGATGAAAAGGGAAAGAGAAAAGTGAGATAGGGGATCCTATTGAGGGGTAAAGGAAATTAGTAGCATTAAATAATAGTAAGAGAAAAGAACAAATGAAAGAAGAAAAAACAGCAAAACAAAGAAAAAGGAAAAACAAGGGAAAAGTTAAAAAGAGAAAAGAAAAAAGAGAGAGAAAACTCCAACTCCCCCCCAACCAATTAAAGATAAAGAGAAAAAAATTAGTCTATTTAAAACAATTCCTCTGTGCTTTTGAATGAGTGCTTTTTTTACAGGATCTGCAGTCTTGGAATTCAGCAAGTCACGATTTTGTCTTCCTAGCTTTATGGAATGTAGGTGTTTGTGAGGTGCCCAACCTGTTCGGAGGCCCCTCTTTCCATACGCCCCAGACTGTGGTAAGGTATATTACACTGTTTGATGGGAAAAGCAATCAGCCCTCTGGTCTCTGTTGGGTGTAGGCTATGGGGCAGGGATTCAAGCAGACTGTTGGGCTTAATGCCAGCACTTGCAGATCCAGCCTCTTCTGAAAGCCACACTCATCAGGCAGGAGCCATGTCCTTCCCACCCTAACCCTAAACTGGGGAAATCTATGTCTATCCTACATCCTCTTGACAGCTGTCTTCTGTGACTATCTCTCACCCAGCCACTGTGGGAGGGTAGCACTGAAAACCCTGATGTGGAGTTGTTCTGTGGCTCAGTTTTAAACAATCAGACCCTTCCCAAAATAGCACCTGATTAAACACTCTCTGGCAATATGGTGGGCACCGCATTGGGGTTCTCCAACTCTAGCCTGCCTTGAAGGAGTCACTTAAAGAGTAAAACCTCATACTGTGTTTGTAGATTACAGTAGTGGCCTTTTCATGGCACTAGTGCTTCCTGGGCTTACCTTCTCTCCCCAGGCATTGTGGCCTTGTCTGTGATCAGGTCCATTGGTTGGTCAGTGCTTCTGCTCCCCTATTCCAAGGGGAAACAAAACATAGAGCCAATGTAGAGTTGGAGGATGCCTGTGGCCAGGGCATAGAATCCATGTGTGTGGAGTCATTGGCAGATGAGCATGGCTGTTGCATTGTCTGGGGCATAAGACACATGGCTATTTTGTCCTCTGGGCTGAATCTCTATTTTTTTTTAAAGGAGGAAGAAAATTTTAAAAATATACCCCAGATGTCCACTGGCCCTGTAGAAAGTTTCATTAGATGGACATGGTTCCGAGTGATGCACTGATGTGAGCTCCTGTGATCACCTCCATATAGAGGCACAGTGTCCTCATGGTCCTTGTCTGGAAGCCCCTCAGGCAGGAGAGGACAGTAGGTCCCTCCCAGGGTGAGTCACCACCCCTGTGGCTTGAGCTCCTGAAGCAGCCTTTTGTACCTCATCACCCTGCCATCCACCACAGGGTGACTCCACGGTGCTGGTCCTTGTGCTTCCCCTCTTATGAAGTGGGTCATTCCCCTCACTGCTGCCTGTATACCTAGCCCTGGCCCTGGCCTCCTGCCATCCCCACCTCCAGGGAGCTTTTCTAGCCCTCCTTCCCTTTGTGTGTTCCTTGCTGGGCCTTTGTTCTTGCTGATGCCTCTGCCTGCAGTGCTATTCCTTTCCCTTCTTTCTCTCTTCCTTTGTTCCTTTTATGTCCTTTGTTTCCTTTCTTTTTTCTCTGTTGCTTAAGTCTCAGCTTCAGTTGAGCTTCTCAGAGGTGATTTTCCTTGGCCCTACAGATGCAGCAATGGACTCCCTTTCACCACCATCAACCTGCCCTGTTTGGTTTCCTTTAAGGCCCATAATAGGCTTTGTATTTGTTGTCCTGCCTCTTTCAATAGTGGCCCATGGACCCTGAAGAGTAGGACTACCTATCCTGAGCATCAGTTACATGTGGAGAAAGGTGACAGAGTGCTCTTGTAGCTATCTGCCTGGGCCACATGCCTGAGGGGAAGTCTTCAGAAAGGGACAAGGCACTCAGCAGGGTCTCTAGGGCCTCTGTCACAGAGGGCTGAGAATTGCTGAGGTACGGTGCCTTGTCCAACCTTACCTCTGAGCTCCATCTGGAAGCAGAACTAGGATCAGCACAAAGAGCAGAAGCATCTTGCTAATGCCTCTGTGGCCCAACTCGCAGCACCTGATTCGAGTGCTTCTGTGCCCAGCCTGAGCAGCTGTGTCAGGTTCCCAGGGCACACGATAGCGCGTTAAACGTGGGTTCCCAGCCTTTGAGTTCACAGCTTCTGGCTGCGTTATTGTCGACATTTTTTTACTTTGCTACTCCGTTGCAGAGAATCATTGAAATTCACAGCATCACAACTCTATAATTTTATTGAGGGGCAGATCACCAATAAGTAGTGGAACTGGAATTAAAATTCGCCTCTTGATTCTTTTATTTTTATTTTCTGTCATGCTTTCCATTTTGTTTTCAAACTCTTTAGACACTAGTTTGGTCAAATACGTTTTTGCAAATGTAAAAGTTGAGTAACCAGCAGCACCAAAGCAAGTCTGGCTGCCCAGCATTTCTCCAAGAGGCCCTCTCCCTGCTGCAAAGCCAGCCCTGCCTCCTTCCACACCCTGTGGGTGGACTGATTATGGTGGTAGATTACCTTGTCAATCCTGTTCTCTCCAAGCACACTCTTGAATTCCCTCCTGTCTACCCTCACGTGGCCTCTGTCCATCTAGGCTAAATGCTGTTCTGTATGCTGCAGCCATTGAAAGCCCTTTGCCTCCCTTCTTTAACATCCTCTCCCTGGCCTAGGTCAGTTCTGGGGGACTATATTCTGGTCCATGGGCCCTGGGTCTTCCTAGGGTGAAACCAACCTTTCACATACCATAGCATATTTCTAAATATTGTTTTACACACATCACATTAAATGAGACTTTGATCTTTTTGTTCTTCAGGGATTTTTTTTTTTTCTGTTACTGGGGATTGAACCCAGGGCCTTTGCCCTGAGCTATATCCTCCACCCTTTAAAAAAAATATTTTTTTTAAATTTTGAGACAGGGTCTTGCTAAGTTGCCCAGGTGGGACTCAAACTTGTGATCCTCCTGCCTCAGCCTCCCAGTGTGCTGGGATCACAGGCGTGCACCACGTGCTCAGCTCTGTTCTTAAGCCCGGCTCTGCTCTTAAGTGTTTATCAAGTTCTGTGATCTGCATCCCTTCACAGTCTTGACAAACACCTATAGTGTGTGCCTTGTTCAGGAAGCTGTGAGCTAAGGGGCTCCAGGTGAGTATCCGCTGGGCACATTTCCTCAGCCCCTTCCAGCCCATATGCCCCAAGGTATTGCCAAAGGTGGGGATCATTCCCCTCCATCCACACAAATGAGAAAGCTTTGGTGACATCCCTGTCCTCATCTGAAGGTCTGATGGGCAGTGTTTAGTATGCAAATCAATTTTTTTAAAACCCTGTACAACTCTTACTAATTAGCACAGCTTTACTTTTATCTGTTGCTTTGTGATGTGCAAAGTGTATGTGTGTGTGTGTATTCATGTGTGTGCAAACACTTACTTATAAGGCTCTGATATTTCATTCTCTGGTAAGGAGAGTGTAGTAACCCCTCCAACTACACACCCAGCAACATACACACAACCTAGAAGTGACCAAATGTTAGGAAACTCAGCCAAACCCCAGAAGAGGCCTGGTCCAGAGTGCCAGCTCTGAGACTCACGCACCTCCCTAGTCATGGTAGCAACAGAGAGACAGAGAGAAGCACAGAGGGTCTCTCCCCTCTACCTTTCACATGCAAATACTTGTGGGAGGGTCTCACCCAGAGCCACTGTCACTAACACTAATTAGCTATTCATACTTAGGCAGGGTTTAGGTGGCAGCTAGCCAGATGCATTAAGAAGTAGGACATTGACTACTGTCCCAGGATTGAGGGTGCCTGAAAGGGAGGGGAGGGAATGGGGTGCCCTGAAGGAGGAGGACAGGATGTGTGCTGGGGCAGAACAGATCAGGCTGTGTGTGAGGAGGCCTGCTCCTGCAGATTGCAGAGACAAGGCAGGGACAGGGGCCCAGAGGAAGTAGCAACTGGGAGACCAGGATGTGTATGTGTTAGGTATGTCCTCATAGTTATCCACTTGTAAAAAGACTGAATGAAAGCAGCCATGGTGGGGAGGAAGGGAAGGACTCAAGGGACAAGAGGGAGGCAGAATTATCCACATGTGGTTGCCTACTTGATGGGGAGCCCAAGGAACAGGTAGCAATGGTAATTGACTGGTACCTGTCCAGGGGCTGGATGAGTAGTGATGGCATAGCATTCACCAGAGCAGGAACTGCGGAAAGCAGACATACAATAAGAGGACCAAAAGATGGGCGTTTAGAGAAGGATGTGCACTCTGGAAGGAAAGTGTCTGACAGAGGGACCTAAGACATGGGAATAGATACAATCAGTGGAGCATAGGGACCACAGGGGTTTCATCTTTCAGCTAAAGCTTGCTGAATAGAAGCTGCAGGCAAAAACTATCAAGCTATCTTAGGCTGCAGCCACTGCCCTGAGCTCCTCTCAAAATGTCTCCAGAGCCTTCTCAGCTTCTCTACCCCATTGTCCTCTAGGCATTTCAGACATTGAGAGCATGTGAGTCCTTCCCTCATTAAACAACCCTGTCACTTCTCACCTAGTTAACTGCAGTCGCCTCCAGCAGGCCAGGCTGCTTCTGCTCCTCCCTCTAGACAAATGAGATGGCACTACAGCCTGCCAATCCTTCCAGAGTGGAACCTGGCAGTGCCATTGCCCTGGCCACACCCTTGGTGGCTCCCTGCCATGCCTAGAGCAGCCTCTGCTTGAGCTCAGGCGGCCGTGGCCGACCCTTGGCTGCATCCACCTTCCTCATCTCCAGCCCCATCCCCGTGCTACTCCAGGAACACACCAAACAGAGCCTGCCTCAGGCCCTTCCCCAGGTCCTCCCTTCACACCCATCAGGCCTCTGCCTGCATGACCCAGCAGAGAGGCCTCCCCTCATCCACTGTTTAAAGCAGCACCCATCTTGTGGCTCCTTATCACCTCAACCTGTTGTGGGTTTTAAATGGCATTTATTACGGAGTAAAATGATTTGTTTACCTTTCCCATACCAGACCATGAGTTCTGTGAAGGCATGGACTTCACCTCTCCTGTTTACTGCTGTGTCACTGCTTGTGGAACCAGACTTGGTGAATAATAGCCCTCAATAACTATCTGTCAAGGGAGTAAAAGAAACAAGTGACGAGCTGGGCAACATGCTTAGCACGTTCGTATCCCATAGCAGTCAGATCTCCAGCTCACCCTGGAAAGCCAGTAGTCACTTTCCCTCTGGACCAGTGAAGAGGGAACAAGCTCAGGGCAGGGTCCCTCCCCATATTTCAATTGGCTGGGGTCAGATGGATGGTGGTGTCTCTTCTGACTGTGAAGGGGTTATGGATGCAGGCAGAGGAACACTTGGTCCTGGAGGAAGATACTGTGGGCATGTGTGCCCATGGTCATCTGGTGGCAGGCGCAGTCCAGGGCTGGCAGCTAACATGGAGAACAGCCCAGAATCACAGGAAACATAAGTTGTGTGATGGTTCGGCTAAGCTGCAAGCACAGACTTGTGGCTCTAGGGCTTGCTGCACCCTGGGCAGAGAAAGCAGGGGCCCTGCATAGGCCCACATTTTGAAGCTTGCCATGGGGGTCAAAGTCAGTGCCCATAGGGGTCAAAGGCCTGGGTGGATGTGATGGGAAGTGGAGCCAACATTGAGAGAAAAGAAGCCGGCAGGAGAGCAACAGGGGCAAAGCCTGGGAAAGGTCTCGGACTGGAGCTGAAAGCAGGAAGGAAGAGTGCAGGGGAGCACGAGTGGGTGAGAACCTGTGTCCTGTCCCCCATGGGGGTCACCATTTCGGGTCGGGGGAGGCTCTCAGGGAAAGTGGTCCATGTACCCTCCTTGGGGTAAATGAAGAGCAAGTCAGGGAGAAGGCAGCCCACCATCCCATCCAGATGAAAACAGACGAGGGGTCACGGCTGGTCAGCTTCATAAGTTTGCCAAGAACCAGCTGTATCGCCACTTAACAAAATGAAACATTTTACACATTCATTGGCTGTGGAGCTGACTACAAGTCCTGAGCTTTTAATTTTTTATATTGATGATCTGGACCTTTTCATAAAGACTTCTGTTCATTTCTCATTTGTGCTTTTTACTGTTTTCACACTCAAGACTCTCCAAATCCTGAATATGTTAATTATCATTACTTCCCTTAAAATTCAGTATTCCTGCGAGCTTTGAGCAGCATTTGATAATTAGGCTGGTGAGTCCAGGTCTCCCCCGATGACCAGTGTTTGCCAGGTTGACAGCACCTTGGCATGGGCCTCTCCTATCTTCAATCTGTTCTTCTCAGATTTCTGGGATTTACTTGGGTCTTCAGCCCTTGGCCCTTTTCCAGTCTGCACTAATTTTGCTGAGAAGCTCTCTCCCACCCAGAGTGGCCAGCATTCTGGGCTTCACATTTTCCACATGTAACCGTGCCATCAGCACTGTGTTCCCTATGTGGCCTTTGGTGTGTTATTTTTCCTCCTGAGAGACAGCTGGGCACAAAGGAAACACCCATAGGCCTGTTTTCGGGTGCTGCTCTTTCGCTTGAGATTGTGGCATCCTGGGCAGGGTCCTTTGCTTGCTGAACCTCAGTTTCTTCATGTGCCAAAGGGCAGCCTCCCTCTCCAGGCCCCAATACTGGGCATTGAACCCACAGCCTTTGCATTGAGCTACATCCCTTTCCCTTTTTAACTGACTTGCCTAGGCTGAGCTCAGATTCACCATCCTCCTGCTTCAGGCTCCCAGAGTGCTGAGATTATAAGCATATACCACCATGCTGCTTTAGCGTTAGTGATTTTTACCTTGAAGTATTGCTTTGAGAATTCCAGGAATTTGCCTGTTGGAAAGTCCCTACCACAGTGCCTGGCCAAGGAGTACACCAAGTGTTCCTGTTTGATATGAGTTTTAAATGCATTGCCAGTAGGCCCAGAGCACACTCAGTGATTGTTGGCTCTTGGATTTGCCCACAGCATTTGGTAAAGTGTTCTCATTTTATGGAAGAGATTCCAAGTTCTTGATCCTCACTTAATCCCCTCGACCCCACTCAGCCACACCCTCAATCTCCCCTTTGTCCTGGTCACGCCCTGTGCTGTCCCAGCTGGTTCCAAGGCAGCCTACTAGCTCCCTGGGCACGGGGCCTGACACAGAGCAGGAGCTGAGCAAATTTCTCAACTGATAAAATAAATGACTGTGTCCTAATCATCTTTTTGATCTTCTCTAGTGGTTCTGACTTCTATTTCCATTTACTCAGCAGCTTCCTATTGAGGGCCTGCTGGGTGCCAGGCACAGTTACAGGCCCTGGGGATAGATTAGTAAGTAAAAGAGCGTGAACCCCTACCCAAGGAGACTTCCTTGACTTCTTCAATACTCTGATCACTTTTCCAAATATAGAGTATATTTCACAGTTTAATATGCATTCGAGTAGAGGATGTTTGTTAAGGTTTTAAAATGTGTATTCAGTATCTACTGTGGGCCAGGCCCCATTCTGAACACTTTGTGTGCATTATCCCATTCAGGTCCTACGAAACTGTATGGGCTCTGTTAACCATTCTCATTTTACAGATAAGGAGTGGCAGAGACAGGCACAGAGGTCTTGACCCTTGCCTGCAGTGCACTCTAGGAGGAGGGGCCTGATCCAGACACAGTCTGATTCCTTGCCCGTATGCATCACGGCTGGCCCATGATGCCTCTGCATTGTTCTGCTAGTGCACTTAGGACCTTGGTTCTGTTATTCTTGGAATGCTGTGACCCCTCTTAAGCTTCTTATCTCCATGACATCTCACACAGCCCGTGCACACAGTAGGCCACTGACAAATGCTCTTTGCTTGGGTGTGTCTTTCAGGGATCAAGCCCAAAAGTTGCGCATTAAGCCCTGGTCAGCAAGGAATGGTGGCCCATTCCTATCATCCCAGCACTCTGAGAGGCTGAGATAGGAAGATTGCAAGTTCAAGCCCAGCCTGGGCAACTTTGCAACTTAGCAAGACTCTCTCTCAAAATAAAGAATAAAAAAAGGTCTAGGTCTGTAGCACTGTGTGAAGGGCCTGGGTTCCATCCCTAGTACACCACACACACACACACACACACACACACAGTGATTAAGTCTTGTCCTTATGTCTGCACAAGCTTTGGTACACTGCCCCACTCTGCCCTACACTCACATGGGCTTGCTGCAGACCTCCATGCCCCTACATCCTCCCTCTGCTCTGTTCCCCAAATCTAGGCTCTGCCGCTGGGCAGCAGGCTGATCTCTTCTGCCCATGATACGTTTTATTGTCCTCCCTTCCCAGCTTTCTCCCCGTGCTTCCCTCACCCTCACACTCTCTTTTGATCTTGCAAATCCAGGCCCTTGGAGAAATCAGACAGTATGAAATATGAAAACTGCTTGGGAAGTAATTGAAGAAACACTGTGACTTTTGAAACCCATAGAGATAACACTCACACCTTCTTACTCACTTATTTAATTTTTAATGGCAGATTTAATTAATGGAGATCAGGTCTTCTACTTTCAGATGTGCATGCGGAGCAGCAAGAAGAGCTGGAGGAGGGGCAGGTGTCTGTTGGGCAGAGGAAGAGTTTCTAAAATTGGGGAGCTGAAGAGTTTAATGGTAAAGAAAAGCTCCCATGAATAGTAGCTCATGACCACTGGGTGCTAACAGATGCCCTTCAAAGAGCTTTCCCAACAGGGGCTGGGTTACCAGTGTTCCTCTGTAAGCACAGCAACTGTGCCTCCCACCGAGCTCCCTGGGCTTGTCTGGGGAGAACTGGACTCTGTTGTCCACATAGCTGTTGCACTGTCCTTTAAAAAGTACTTGTTCACTGCCTGCCTCGAAAGTGCAAGGTCCTGAGTTCAATCCCCAGTACCAAATAATAATAATAATAATAATAATAATAAATAAATACATTAAAAGTACTTGTCTATCTTACCCCTCCCTCAGTTAAAAATCAAAGTGTTCATTCACCCCTCATTGCCACTGGGGGAAATCCAGGCCTCGGAGCATGCAGGTGGGATCCCCTTCTCCCTTGCTCCTGTGCTTCCTGTCAACACTGCTGTCCTTCCCTCTCACAGACCCAGTGCTCTGCTGCCCCCTCATACTGCTGTCTCTATTCTCAATTTGACTTGTGGGATGTTCCTATAGATATGCTTACACATGCATAAAGTCCTAGATGCCACGGTTTTCCTTTCAGCATTGTTTGTGATAGTGAAAGACTGCAAATGGCCTGTGGACAGGGAGCTGCTTGGGTTGCGCTGCAGAGTGCTCAGCCATACAACAGAACATTTTATTCAGCAGGAGAAACCAACCAGGTCTCCCAGAAGTTAGGGCACATCGTGGCTGTTGTGGTATGCTGTCAGGGGTCAATATGACTCACTCACTAATGTGCTCACCCTACTGTTCACCATATATGCTGTCTGTTATGGTTTATATCTAGATGTCCCCCCAAACCTTTATGTGATCATAGGCAGGGCTTTCAGGAGGTGATTGGATCCTGGGGCCATTGTAACTCATGAGTGGATTAGTCCACTGATGAGTTCATAACTGAATGTGCTGTTAGGAGGTGAGGCATGGTGGGAAGACGGGAATCACTGCGAATGTGGCCTGGAAGGTTTGATCTCCTTCCTTGGCTCCTCCCTTGACTCTCTGCTTCCTGTCTGCCATGCCATCCTGCCTTGGAAAGTCAGCCAGCTATGGATTGAACCATGAGCCAAAATAAACATCTCTTCCTTTAAGTTGTAGGTGTTGGATATTGTGTCTCAGCATCAAGAAAGTGAGTAAGACAGATTTGGCCAGAGAAATGGGATGTTGCTGTGATTGTACCTGACCATGTTGTTCAAAGCATTTGGAATTGGTTCATGGGAGAAGTTTGGAAAGGTTTGTAGATGCCCGCTAGAGAAGCAGCCCCAGAATGCTATCAGCCAAGCTTAATGGAACATTCTGGTCAGATCTCAGAAGACAAGAATGCTGATTTTTAAAACACAGATGCAAAAGACTAGACTAAGGAGGTTTCATTTGGGTATAAGGACTCCGTTGACAGTTGGACTCCAGATCATGTGTGTCTACATTTTGCTCATGACCTGAAGGTTTTGTGGGAAACTGAGATTAAGGGCAGCAGGCTAATCTGGCAGAGAAAATTTCAAAGCAGCCCAACATTCATGCTGTGAAATAGGTACCATTGGGGGCTTTTGGCCAGCTCTATATTGAGAATCAAGAGCAAATGGCTCTTGATTTTAAATTTTGAGTTTCACCAGAAAAGAAGCTCCTGTAAAGTTGGGGTCTGTAAAGTTGGAGCAGAGATGAGCTTTGTGGCTAAAAATGTTATCATTAAAAGGAAGCCAAGTACTTTACAACAGGACAATAGGAAAAGTACCCTTGAGGACATGTGAGGAACCAACAAGGCCCCACCCTTCACAGACTCAAAATTGCAAAAGTGAAAGACTTCACTTTAAGAGAGTCCCAGAGCATGGGGCTCCAGAATGGTCATATAGAGAATTTGTTCCTGGGATTCAGTTCATAGTGTCTCAGCTATCCAGACACTCAGATGTCTCTGTAGCCATGATTCAAGGGCCCAGCTACTGTTCGAGGTGGCAGCAGACCTTGGCATCATCCATGTAGTACTAGTTTTATAAGGATGCAGAATGCAAGAGTTGTGGCATCAGAAAGGCTTCCAGCCAGATTTCAGAAGAAAGCCTGGGAATCCAGGCAGTGTGCCCCTGAGAGAGCTGTGCATGAAACTGTTAGTGTGAAGCTGAAATTTAAGTGGAGACCCCAAAAAGTTTTAGAAGCCAAGAACATGGAACATCTGAGAAAACCCACAAAGAATGAGCAAAGCCAGCCCAAAAGAAAAGCCATAAAGGCTGCATCCACCAGCAATGCTGTAGGGGCAGGGTCATGCAAGCCATTTGGACCTTATATCTTCACCATTGCTGCTGGACATGGAGCTGCAGGATTTAATATTTGCCCTGTTGGGTCTCAGTCTTTCTTTGATCCTATTTTTACCCACGTATTCCTCCCTTTTGGAATGGGAATGTTTATCCTGTGCCATTGTATGGTTGTCAGTGTTTAACTTTCTTTTTGAGTTTTACAGGAGCTCACAGCTAAGAATTTGCCTTAAGTCTCAGAGTAGACTTTTGAATTGGACTTTCCAGCAGTGCTGAAATTGTTGGGACTTGGCAACTCTTAGAGATGAACTAAATGCATTTTTCATAAACAGATACACATGAGTCTTTGGGGGGCCAGGGACACAGTGTTATGGTTTATATCTAGAAATCCTCCAAAGCCTTGTGCAAACATGGACAGGGCTTTTGAGAGGTAATTGTATCACAGGCATGCTATATACATGGGTAGATTAGTCCACTGATGAGTTTATAACTAATTGTGCTATTAGGAGGTAGGGCCCAGTCGCAAGAGGTGGGTAATGGGGGACATGGCCTGGAAGGGTATATTTCCCTCCCTAGCTCCTCTCATGACTCTCTGTTTCCTGTCTGCCAGGCCATGAGCAATTCTCCTCCTCCATGCTCCTCTTCCATATGGTCCTGCTTTAGAGCCATCCAGTTGTGGACTAAAACATGAGCCAAAATAAACTTATCCTCCTTTAAGTTGTAGGCATTGGGTATTGTGTCTCAGTGATGAGAAAGTGACTAAAAACATTGTCCTGCCTGCTCTTATTATTTAAATTATATGTATTAATTTTTCAAAAACATTAATTATGTAAGAAAAAAAAAGGATGCCTTAGTTCTGGTATAATTCCCAAGGGGACAGCCTGACCCATAGTTTCTGCCAGGCTGCCCTTTCAGCTACACCACAGCACCTGGCACAACTGTGATCATGACCTTGTGTTATGTGAGCACCCCCAAGGCCACAGCAGGTGCATTTGTCTGGAAATTCTCTGGCACTTGGTGAGTTCTCAGGATGAGTGCTCTTGGTGGCCAGTCCTCCTAGGAGCTCCTTGATGGTGGTTAGTCATGGAATCTGCCTGCCTAGTTCCTAAAGAAGGGAGTTGTTCCACTCCAGCAGTCTCAGGAAAGCCAGGTGGGCAAGAAGGTTCATGAACACAGAAAGCCAGCACTGTACTCTCAAGCTGTGGGCCAGAGACCTTCCTGTGACAAAGGGGGCTGCAGTCACAAGGATATATGTCCCTCTGGGTCTGCTGAGGCAGATTAGATGAGGAAGGTGAGGTGGGTCAGGACAAGAGAGGACTTGACAGGGAATTTCACTGAGTCATTCTGAGAATTGATAGCGGAAGCTGCAGTGGAGTAATCACAACCACTTCTTGGCCTGTGGGTACTTCCTGTGACAAATCTCGCTGACCACATGTTGACTGTGAGCTGGCAACTCACTCAAGCTCCTGTTACTGTCACTCGGGCCAGGCTGCTCCTGGAGGGACAGGGTCCAGAGTATAGGCTCTGAGCATCTCTGTCAGCCCCAGCATGCCAAGCCCCCTCTTGGCCACAGTCCTCTCTTTGAGACCAATGTCAACAGGTGACGGCCTGGAAGATGGCTGCATGACACCAGAGTCCTGCAGCATAGCTCCAGGAAAAGAGGTTTGACCCAGAGAGAAGGCCTGAGCCATGAGGTTGCCTTGTGGAAAGGAAGCTGACCGGGATCAGCAGGGGCAATACACATGTTAGCTTCTGAAATGTCAGCTGCACAGTCAGTGTTTCTGCTGGACCGGGTGGGAGCCATGTGCCCGGCTGTCTCTCAGTCACCCTATCTCGCAGTTAAGAAAACAAGGCCCAGAGGAGGTACGTGGCTTACTCAGCTGGCATGTGCCAGTGCCAAATTACCGTGTGGGCCTGTGAACTACACCACATCCTGACAGCCCCTGAATGTAGAGGCCAAGGGAGTCAAAATGACCTTGCCAGCGATGTCACAGAAGAGGCCTGTGCGGAAGGTGAGGAGGCCCTGATTTGAGTCATTCATCTCCGTCCTTACCCCCTTGCCCAGGACAGTCAGTCTTGTGAGACTGGTCAAGGCAAAGTCATAATGTCTTGATTTAAAAATGAGGACTCTGGGGAGAACACCAGCACCCTGGTGCTGGGCATTTGGTGTTGCCCAGCAAAGGGGGGGGGGCAGAAAACCTACCTATATTTCATGCCTGCTATGTGCTGGGAGCATTGGCATTTCCTAACTGGCGCTGCTTATCACCACTGAGGAGCATAGGTTCTCTCCCTGGTTCAGAGGTGAGGGAACAAGAGAGGACAGGTGAGGTGTCTTGCTCAAGCCCTGTCAGCAGGCAGCTGGAGAGGGAAAAGCCTGGAAGTGGCCCCATCCTCCTTAGCTGTCCTGGGCCCAGCCCAGAGCAGAATTCCAGCTCCAGGCAGTGGCCATGTGCCCCAAGTTCTCTCACTCGGGGGCTACCCCTTCTAGTCAACATGTTTCGGAATCTGTGGGGCAGTAGGGAAGCCCGAGGGTGGCAGGTTCCAGCCCAGACCTGCCCTCCATGCCTGTGGGTCCATGTGGGAAGGTCCTGTGTGCAGAGCTGTCTGTCTTCCACATGCATGGACTGCTCTCCCTGTGTGGCTTTGAGCTGAGGACCACTCACTGTCCCCTGCCTAAAGACTGGCTGGTTCTTTTGTGCACGCATGATCAGGTCAGGCTATCTGTGTCACAGGCATGCCAGGCAGCACAGCCCTATGGCTTCACAGTCCCTTCACTGCTAAGCAAGCTCCATGCAAGGACCGACCTATGAGCCTGAAGCTTCTGTTCACTCATCTGTAAAGCATGATGATCCCTCTGTAGCAGCTTTGCGGAGCAAATGGGGTCAGATCTGGGAAGGGTCCAGCCTTGGGCAGACCCCACATGTCACCTGCTACCTCATGTCACATGTCTTCCTCATGTCCACTGGAGAGGTCTGGCCACTGTCTCCACCCCTGGCCCTCTAGGGACCACTTGACCTTTCTCTGTTTTAGACTGCTGTGTTCTAGAATCCACTTCCCATGAGAATCAGCTATGGGATGTCGCCTCTCCCTGTCACTTTGGTGTCTGTCTGTGGGCCTGGTAGCACTGCCACTTGCAGTGTGGTGACAGGTGCATCAGGATTCATCTCCTCTGAGAATCAGTAAAGTGACTAGGGCTCCACGGGGAAAGGTGAATGCTAGATCTGGGCCTGTGTGGCCAGGAGCAGCTGGCCTGTGAGTCACAGAGAAGTTAAGTGACTTACTACTCAGAGTCACAACGTGGCAGCAGGACACAAGCCCGGGTGGGTCTCTCCCTGCCACCTGGCTGTGCAGGTGTGTGTGCAGCAGGTCCTCTCAACCTCCCTACAGCGCTCCAGACCCATGGTTTCTGTGCTGGTGAGCGGGGTGTCAAGGTAGGCAGCAGAGTGTGTCCCAGACTGGGCATCCAGACACCTGGCTGGCACTGCACCAGCTGTGTGGCTTTCAGCACCTCCCTTCACCCCTCTGGGCATCAGAGTCCACTTGTGAAACAGGGGTTGGACCAGAATAAAACTCAGCGTGTTTTTCCTGGGTAGTGAATGTTTTAGGCTCTGTAGGCCATGCAGTCTGTCACCACTACGCCACTCTGTCATTGTAGCACACAGGCAGCTGTAGACATCAGGTAAACAATGAGTATGGCTATGTGCCAGTAAAACTTTATGTACAAAAACAGGTGGCAGGCAGGTTTGTTCCTGGGTGGAGGATCTCACAGCGTTCCTCCAGCTCATGCTATTCTGGGATCTGCAGCAGCGGTCGATGCAGGGTAGGAGCTAGAACCCAAGCTGTGGATTAATCACCAGTCTGCTTTGATGCTGGTCAAGAAATTAGCATCTGTCGATTTCTAACGTGGTTGCATCCCATGAGGGAGCCAGAAGGAAATTTCAATCTTTGGTAACCAGTTCTGTTTTTCTCTTTGTAGAACGTGGAGATGTATAAACTGTCCTCACAGCAATTCCACGAGGCAGCTTCAAAAGCAGAGAACACAATCAAGTAAGAGTTTGCTTATTATTCTTTGTAAACTTGGCCTGCATTTGTAAAACTTCTCTCATGTGGCTTGAAGCCTGCTGCTACCTGCCTAATTTCAGATTTCTCTAATAACACAGGCAACCATCTGTTCCTGGGCTCTCTTACCTGAATCTGAGGTAACCATTGGTCATCAGTAATTGGGCAAATTAGCATTCGGTTCTTCGTAGCTCCTTGGCAAATTGATGCAGGGCGGAGACAGACTCCACAGTTGTTTCAGGCCCGGTGTGTGCTGAACAGGCACAGTCTTCCCAGTGATCCGGCAGGGGTGCTGCCGGCCTTCGACCCCTTGGATTTGGGGGCGGGGCCGGGGTTTGCAGCATGTCTGCAGTGGGAGCCTCCTGCGCAGCTGGTATCTGCAACATGCCTCATCCAGATGGAGTTCACAGTGGGCCACGCTCTACCCCAGAGGAGCTGAGGCTCAGGGAAACTGATGGCTAGCTCAGGTGACACAGTGCTGAGTGCCAGCACTGTCCCACCTATCACATTCCTGTGCTGTCCTTGACTACCCTGAGCCAGGATGTCGGAGCAGGGAGGTGTGTGCTGTGTGTCCTTACAAACGCAGCTCTTCTTGGTCCACAGTGCAGGGTCCTGGGAAGTCAGAGGAGACCCCTGGGAGGAGGAAGTGGACCTTGGGGGTTCTCTGTGTGAAGAGGGTCTCTGTGAATCCAAGAGACCACAGTGGACCCCAGTCACCCCTCTCAGGAGTGAAGCAGGGTGATTCACCAGACAAATCTATCACAGTACAGAGTGGTTGGATCCGGCACCATGAGAAGGAAACATCAGCAGGGAGTTTGGGGAGCTAGGAGATAACAAAATACTTGTGCAAACGTTGAACAGAACTGTAGAGGAGCCAGGAGGACAGTGAGTACAGATGTCCAGTCAGCAGACCTAAGGATACAGAACAGCACAGGGAGCATCATGGGGGTTTTATTCCTGAGTGGGAGACACTTGCAGCTGGGCAGTACTAGACTGTGGCAGAACCAATTAAAGAATGGGTTTGGGGAAAAGAAAACAATAGGTTTGAAATTTCAAGTACTAGAGCAAGAGTAGGAACTTGGGAGGAAGAGACTTTTCCAGCCTGCCAGTGGAGACAAAGAAAGGTTGAATGGAAACAGCAGCCCCGTGGCATTGGGAGCCCACAGGGATGGTGGGCACCCCAGTGTGCTGCAGGCTGGTGTCGCCTGCTTGCCCAGGCCCCTGGCCTCACTGGGGGAAGCTCAGAGGCCTGGTTCTGAAGGCTTCTTCCCTGTACAGCAGGTTCATCCAGCCAGCACTTCGAAATACTCAGAATGTCAACTTGGAGAGGGGAAGGGAGAGGAGCAGCCACATCAGAGAGGCGGCTAAGTGACAGCCAGTGCAGTAATGTGATCCCTGGCAATGAGAGATGCCCAGCCTGGGGCCCCTCTCCCTGTACACCTAGAGGGAGGAGCAGCCTGCCTGCCTGCCTAGGAAAGAGCTTCTGGTGGGGTGGGGTGGGGTGGGGTGGGGTGAAGGCTGGGGAGCCAGACAGCTTTGCAGTCAGTGACCATTGCCCTGTGATACCTGAATCTGACTTCAGCGTCACAGGCTTTTCCATCCTTCCAACCTCTGAAGGCAAGGGAAAGACAGATGCAAGCACATCTCTAGTCTAAATGCAGTATAAGGGTTTCCTTTGTTTACAGTGTCCCTTGACAAGAATTGCTGCCTTTCCTGAGCACATCAGTGAGGGGTAGGTACTCTGCCAGGCCCCTTGGTTCCCTCCTGTCATTTGCTACTGCGAGCTCCACATGACAGTCACATAGCCAGGGCCAGAGAGGATGGACACCTCCCCTACATACTGGTGTGGAGTTGGATCGGGAATGTCCTCCAGAGCCTTCTGTTGTAGGCCAGTCTCAGCCCATGGCACTGTTGGAACAGAGGGAGACTGTTAAGAGGAGGCCAGCAGGGAAGGAAGCCTTCTCCACTGTTGGTGGGAGTGCAGACTGGTGCAACCACTGTGGAAATCAGTATGGAGACACCTCAAAGAACTAGGGCTAAGAGGTCCCATTCGACCCAGCTATTCCCCTGCTGGGGATGGGATCTTCCCCAAAGAATTAAAAGATTCATACCACAGCGATATATGTGCACCCATGATTATAGCAGCACAGTTTGTAATAGCTAAAGCTTGGAAACAGCCCAAATGCCCATCAACTGGAGACTGAATAAAGAAGATGTGGTGTTTGGGTTTTTTTCTTAATAAAATGCAGTACTACTCAGCCTTAAAGAATGAGAATCGAGAGACATTTATAGCTAAATGGATGCACATTGAGGCCATCCTCTTAAGTGAAATAAATAGGACAGACATATGTAAATACCAAATAGTTTCTCTAGTGTGAGAAACTGAAAGTGTAAATAAGGATCAAAATGTATAATAGATAATGTGAAACAGGAAGTAAAGGTCCAAAAGGGAAGGGGAAGAGGGAAGGGTAGAGGAAAGGAATAAATATGAGAAAAGCAAAAAACGGAAACTAAGTCTTTGTAAGTGGTGGTGGAGGGAGTGAAGGGAGGGCAGGGGAATGGGGAAAAATAAGAACCAAGATATATTATGTAAAGGTACAAATTCCCAATGATGAATGGAACTGAATTGTATACCTAAAATGTACCAATAAACTTTAAATTAAGTTAAATTAAAAAAAAAGAAGGCCACCAGTACTATGCCCTTGGAGGAGATACTGGGCCCTGCCCTGCTCTTTTGTTCTTTGCTTCCCTATGTCCATGAGGCAACCAGACTTCCTGTCACACATTCCCACTATGATGGGCTGCATTGCCACAGGCCTAAAGCCACAGTCCCAAGTGACTGCAGACTGAAACCTCCAAGCCTGTGAGCAAAAAGGAACCTTTCTTCCTTTCACACTGATTTTTCTCACGTATTTTGGCACCATGACAGAAAGCTGATTTAACACAGCTGGTTGTGTGTCAAGCCTGGGGTTCCAGCTTAGCTCAGAGCCTCGTACTTCCCTGATCTCTGCATGGCTGTATCCCCGATGGCCCTCTCTCAGCATGAGATGGGCAGCAGGTGGAGCCCTAGGAGCCTGCCTGGGCAGCAGAGTTGGCCCATTTCAGCTCAGCCCTGCCACTTACTGGTCTAGGACAGCCTCTCAATGCTTTGAGTGATGGGTATACAAGACCCACCCGGAAAGCAGACCCAGCACGTCAGCAGTTGCTGTTGGTGTTAGCATGACTGGTATAGATTGAATCTGCGGCCCTCAGAAACCTGATCAGTGTGGAGCAAGCCAGGCCTCATTAGGGTAGGGCCTCACAAATGGGACTGGTGTCCTTAACTAATGCTAGAACGCCCCTTCTGCTCCCCCGATGCAAAGACCAGAAAGAAAGCACCATCTATGAACCAGGAAGCAAGACCCTGCCACTCTCTGGGTCTGCTGCGCCTCGATCTGGGCGTCCCAGTGTCCAGCACCACGAGAAATGAGTGTCTGTTATTTCTAAGCACCTCGCCTATAGCACTGTGCTACAACAGCCCAAATGGGCTGAGTGCTGTTATTAATGATGGCAGTCATTTGAATCACGTTCACAGCACCTGCTTGGGATAGAACAGATTTGATACATAAATTGAGTTTCCAAAATACTTCGGCTTTTCCCAATCATAGTAAACAGTATGCAGTGTAAAGTTAGAAACTTTTTTCCTTAAACATCAAGGGCAAAAAAATCTTTGGAAGATTTCTTGGATTAGCAAATGATTGTAGATTGCATTGTAAATGTCATAGAAATAAATACCAACTGCTGGCAGCAGTAATATCGGGAGTTTTCTTCCAAGACAGCTTTGGGTAAACTGAATGGTTACTTAGATGGTAAACTAGATGTCCATGTTTTCATTCATTCACTTAACACACGTATATGGAATGTGTACTTCTTGCCAAGGCACATGCTAGGCTCCAGGGATGCAGAATGAGCAAGACAGCTGTAATCACTGTCAGCAAGGAACTTAGAGCATTAAGGAAACAAACATCATTTTAAAATTAATTTGCACAACAAGCAATTTCCCAAACAGCTGTTGATTATAGTAATGAGTGCCCTGAAAGAGTTACGGTTTAGGTTAGAGGAGCCTCATTTAGACATGGACTTTGAAGAAGGCTTCTCTGAGGAAATGATGTCCACACTGACTCCTAGAAGATGAGAAGTTGGCCGGAAGAGAGGGAAGGGGAAAGTGGTTCAAACCAGTTTCAGCATATGCAAAGGCCCTGAGGCAAGAAGTAGTCTATTCAAAGAACTGAAAGAAGGCCAATATGGCTGAGAGTGGTAAAAGAGAAGAGACAAAAATGAAACTCCAATTAGGAGCCAGACCATGCAAGACTTTGTAATCATAGTAGGAGTTTTAATTTGATCTGAAGAGCAGTGAAATAGTTGCACTACGTACTGCTTGGGTCAACAGTGAACCACTACATACACAGTGGTGATCCCAGGAGATCACAAATGGAGCTACCGAATTCCTGTTGCCTGCACTATTGAGCCACCATGATGCCATAGCACACCCATTACATCACACTCATGTTTGTGGCAATGCTGCAGCACCAGTTGTATGGAAGTGGAGCATCTACAGTTATGTTGTACAGCATATAATACGTGATGATGATAAGTAACTGTCTCACTGGCTTGAGTACTTATGTACTATACTTTTATTGTTTTTTTAAGAATGTACTCATTGCACGTATTAAAAAAAAAAATTACAGCAAGAGGGCGGCAGCCTCCTACATCTTGGTCCAAATCTCTCACTAGATGAAGAGTTTGTGGGGCCGGGGATTTAGCTCAGTGGTTTTGGCGCCTGCTACGCAAACACAAGGACCGGAGTTCAATCCCCAGTACCCACCCCCGCCAAAAAAGAGTTTGTGGATGGCTGACCACCTTTGTGGGTGAATGCACTCCGCTGTCCACACAGCGACGTCACCTGAAGATCCCTCTTTCATGCACGGCACGACTATACCCCCGCTGGCTTTCTTTCTAATCTATGCCCCTAAACCTATGAATTTCTCTATCTGTACACACAGCTTTAGCTACAGCCTACGAGTTTTGATATGTGGTATTATAATTGTTTAAAAACCTTCCAATTTTCATTCTGATTTCTTTGAAGAAGCATATTAATTTCCAAACACTTGGGAATTTTGTAACTACGTTTTTAATGATTGATTTCTAGTTTAATTTGCTGTGGTTAGAGAAGAGACTGTAGATTCTTTGAAATTTTTGCTTACTTGGTTCATGATCCAGTGTAGGATCTGTTTTGGTTGGTTTTTCTGTGCACCGGAAGAGAATGTGTGCTTTGGCGATGGTGACATCCTCTTAACCCATCAGGTAGGCTAAGTCAGTCAGGCTTGCTCACCTTCACTGTCTTTACTAATGTGCAGATTGACTGCTTCCTTCTGACATCACTTTGCTTCCAGCTAAAAAGCTTCTTTCAGTGTAACTTTGCTGATTGTGATTGTCTTCATTTTGAGAGATGCAGCGATCACTTGTTCAGCTCTTTGGAGACACCTGTGTTTCCTCCTGTGGTGTGCTTTTCTCTTGAGACATCAGCTGTTGATGTTGATGTTCTCCCTTTGAGGAGCTTCCTTTTTTCCTCATCTGCTTTTAAGATTCCCTCTGTCTTTGGTTTTATTAAGGTGAGCTTGGATATAGATTTTTCTTCCCTTTTTCCTTTTTTGGGGTTCACGTCTTTGAGATTGAGGCCTTTTTTGTCAGTGTTAGAAATTTCTCAGCCATTATCTTTCCAAATAATGCTTTCCCTGTTTTATCTTTCCTCCTCTCTGGGATCTCAGGTACATGTTTTACTGTCTCATATGTCTCTTGCTCTTTTTTCTATTTTCATCTGTTTTTAAAATCTCCATGCTGTAGCCTGCATTTTTTTGTATTGATCTTTCAGTTCACTGATCTGCTTTTTATTGTGTCAAGTTTGCCTTAAACCTATTTATTGAGTTTTGAATTTCAGTTATTGCATTTCTTTCAATTATAGACTTTCCATTCCCTTTATATTTTCTAAGGTTTTCAGTCTCTGATGAAATTCTGCTTTTTTGCTATCTATTTTCTCAAACATATTAATTGCAGTTATTTTAAAGTCACTTGTGGGTCTGTTTCTGTGCCCCACACCCATACTTATTTCATTGTGTGCCTGGTAATTCTTGATTGAATATCAGGCATTGTTCAAAGAAATCCAAAGGCTCTGATGGCATTATCTTTCCCCGAGAGGTTCCAACCTGCTCCATGGTGGCTACCTGGATAAGAGCAGATTGTCTTTCTCCCAATGGGACTCAGCTGATGGGAAGCTTCTGCTTACAGCTCTTGTGATGTTCGGGCTGTTTCGAGTCACTCCTGCTCTGCGGGTATGGCTTCTAGGGCTCTTTCTCAGTGAGCTGTACACCACTGTTTTTGCTTCCTCGGCTCTAACCCTTCTGAAACTTCCACTTTGCCTTGTGGTGGCATCTTAGCCAGCTTCTTAGCCTCTTGCCTCAAGTAGCTCAGGAATCTGACAAGTGTTTTGAAAGAAGGAAACCACTTGGTGTTGTCTCACTCCTCTTCAGAATCCCGACCCCCCCCCCACCAAAGTCTCAGCTGCCTTCAGCTCCACAGGACTGTTGTCTCTCTGTAGTCCTGTCAGATGTCCCCGTTGGCTTTTGCCCTGGAGGTGAAGCTGATTGTGCGACACTCGCCCTCTTCCTTCCCAAGATTTGGCAGAAACTGAGGAAAAGTGGCTCTAGGAATAAACCCTCATCCCCTCTCCATGGTCCCCCGCACATCCTCCTGGCCTTTGAGTCCTAGTTCTCTTGGTCCTTCGATTCCTGCAAACAGATCATTTTTAATCCCAACCTAAATCCTCCGCTTGGAAAGCAAAGCTACTCCATTGTAACTGGAAGCAGAAGTCCTGCCTAGCTTTTGAGGAATGATTAGACTTTGCCCAACAGGAAAGGGCCAGCCCAGGTAGAGCAGAAGGTAAGTACGAAAGCAGATGGAACCAGACTGTCAGCAGCACCAGGAATGGATGGCACAGGCAAATCTCCCAACTTCTCTCAGGGTCCCCCAGCTTTAGTGAGGCCTGAGCCATGCCAGCATACATCAGGGTCTCAGAAGACTCCTGCCTACCTCCTGCCTACCCTTGCTATGGTGTTGTGGCGAGAGTGGCAATGAGTGAGGGGACTCCTGTTTTGGAATAGTTGTGGGTTGCAGTAGAAATGAATACCCAAGATCTGTATGTACACACGTGCGCGCAGATCCCTCCACCTCACAGTGGCACAGCAGGCGGAATTGTTCAGATTTTCTGAAGGAAGAGATTAAGACCCCAGGGAACATCCTGCATTTATTGTGTCACATCTATTTTTTATGACAACCTTCAGTCCTCTTCCCGTGGGATTCATTCCAACCCTGTCTTGGCTTCTCATTGTCAGGAGGCTTGTACCGTCTTCCCTGGCCCTGCAAAGAGCCAGCCCTCAAAGAGGTTAGAACAATTGAGTTGAAGGAAGAAGGTTATTAACTGTTTCCTGAAACTGAGTCATTGTGCTGCAAGGACTTAGATCCAAAGAGGCTGATGAGTGTGGACTCGCCTGTCTTTGAACACATTTGTGCTCTCTCACCCTATGCTCCCAGGAGGACAGGGCTGAGGACCCAGGCTCCTGAGGGTGTGGGCCTACCTGAGAGAATACATTGTTCCATACCTATACCTCCCCAGTTTGCATCTCTGTGGTGAGCTCAGGGCAGGTGACTTATTGAAACAATAGGCATTTATTTAAACCCCAAATAAAATGACATTCTAAACATTCTTCAATCCAGATAACATTCAACTCAGTCTGAATTCAAAAGATGTTACTATATCTCGCTTTCCTATTTAGATAACCTTTTAACCTTTCAAAAGAACTGTTTTCTATTCAAAATTCCTGCTTTAAACTGGTGAGCCTGGCCTTTGAGAAGTTAACAAATAAAAACCCTGGGCTGGGGATTTAGCTCAGTGGTTTTGCCGCCTCCCTCCCAAGCGCAAGGTCCCGAGTTCGATCCCCGGTACCAAAAAAAAAACCCCAAAACAAATAAAAACCCACTTAATAGATGCATTTAAAAATCAAGATGCAATTAATAGGGTTCTTTAAAAAATCACTGCACATCATCACATGCCAGCTGTCATGCTAGACACTTGTGTGACCCCTGTCCCTCATCCTCAGATGGCAGATGCCATTATTTTCCCTGCAGCGCAGATGCAGAAACCAAGGTACATTTGTTGCCTGGCAGACTCAGTTTCCTGGTCTGCAAAACAGGACAAGCACCATGCCTACTTCATTCGGGTTCTTACGAAGTTTAGATGGGATAATCCTCATTCTTACCTTGGGACACAGACCTGGGAGTGGCAGGGTGGGCTGGAATCCAAGTCTGTGTGAGTCTCCACTTGTTCTTCTTCACTAAGCTGAGTTATTTCTCTTAGAAATGAATAGGACAGGGATTAAGATGTTTGCTGTTGAGATGACTGGCTGCTCTTCCCTGAGAATGTCTCCTCGCACTTCAGCCCATGGTGTGTGTGTGTGTGTATGTGTGTGTGTGTGTGTGTGTGTGGGCATACGTGTGGGGGGGGGCGCTAGCTGTGGGGCCCTTTGCAGACGTTTATTCCCATACAACTGCTAGCAGAGTCACACCTCCTTTGTAATAAGGGAAACAAAGAAGCATGGTAAGAAAGTTGATAAACAAGGTTAGTGCTTATGTGGGTGGGATGGAGAACTTGGCTTCTTGCCTCTGCTCCAGCCTGGGCTTCGTCCTGGGCCCTGGCAGACCTCATGAATTGATCTCAGCAAGCTTGCGCTGGCTGGGTGTGCCTCAAGACTCCTCAACACTGCGCTCCAGCAGCTGGCATCAGCTGCGTGCCATTGACATTCCAGGTGACGCCTGTTTGCCATCCCCGAGCCAGATGAATTCTAAGGTTACAGTTTTCAACTCAGATCCTAATTTCAGAAGACAGAATGCATTCAGTTGTGTTATCTTTGCATACCCTATTTCCTCCCATGTTCTCCCTCTTTCTACCTCCCAGATTATGCTCACTTTTCAAAATCCAACCTAAACATCTTTTGTTCTTACTGTTGTTCTTACCAGAGGTGGATCCAGCGTCCTACTTAGCTCTGCATCCCCGCTGCCCGTCCCAGGACTTTGCCATGATAAGTGTGTACCAATCCAGTGTTGGAAGAGCTGATGTCCATGTGTGGAAGTCAGGGGTGGGATTTAAACACAAGCAATTGACTCATTAATCATTGCTGTGTGGGGGCTTCTACAGCATAGGAGGGTGCTGTGGGAGTGGCGGGGTCATGAGGGAACGAGGACTTCAAGGTCTAGAGATGAGTGCACAGATACTGACTGCGCTGCCCAGGCCAGCTGACATAGCTGCTCTGAGATGCCTTTCTGAAGGTTACTCTCAGGGCATTCTGAAGTGATTTGTTGAGCTTCTAGGAAAGTGTGTGACACAGAGTAAACATGCAATAAATGGCAGGTGTTGTTATTTAGGAACTCACATTTTAGTGAGATTGAAGGGTCCAAAAGAGGGTCCAGGCCTGGGTGCTTAGAGTGCATTTGGCGACTGTACCTGGGGCCCCGGGTTGGGGGAAGGGGCATGGGGACCCAGCAGCTATCCTTTTGGGGGTGTGCCAGAGAGACTTTCACATGTGTGCACCATCACCCGACAGGGGCATTGCAGCTCCAAGTGGAGACACTGGAAGCAGCCCCACTCCCTATGGATGGGACAGGGGACAAGCTTGTCTGTCTCATCCCAGAATAGTAGTGGCTGCTGCAGGGCGAGCTGGAGCTCTGTGCTGGCCTGGGAGAAACAGAGCCTCCATGGTGAAAATGCAAGCTGTGGTTTATTAGGAGCGTGTTCAGCGCACCTACACCCAGCAGCACTGGATGGCTTCTGTGTGTGTGTGTGTGTGTGTGCGTGTGTGCACGCACGCGCGCACAGCGGAGAAGAAAAGTGTGAAAGGCTACGCTACTAACAGCATAGCACTTAGCTCTGGGGTAAGTCAGGGTTAGAAAAAGGGTCAAAGGGGGCTGTGGCTTTATCTGACATGTGTTATCTATCCATCCATCCATCCATCCACTTATATATATCTTTTATAATTAAAAATTGGTGAGACTATTAGAGTTGCAAGGGAAGGAATGATAATGATTTGAGCCAAGGGAAGCAAGGTTGGGAATCAGATCCCCAACCTGACCATGGCCCACGAGGGACTGGAGCTGGCCCTGACCAGCCATGGTGTCCTGGGGTAGCTTCCTTTGCTGCTAGAACCTGGTCTTTTTTAAGTGTCCTGAAGCTGCACTGTCCACAGAAGGAGTGTCCTGTGGATGTGTAATCACCCGGACACGGACGCACTGGGAATCTGGGTGAAGCAGAATGGTTAAACCTGGAGTCCCTCCTGTCCCCAGGACCTTCTGAGGACCTCGGGCAGAAGGCAGTGCTGGAGTGGAGCCTGGGGAGGTGGGCTCCTTCCCTTGCACACACCCAGCCTTGGCCTTGGTTAGGGCCCAGCTGGCCCCCGCATTTGCCAACCTACCGTGTCAGGCATGAATAATATCATCTGTCTTGTTGCCATGAATAATGAAGTGCCAGCAGTGCACGCTTCCTTTGGGCCTGGATTGTGTCATCTGTGGTAGAGAACAAGAGGCTCCACAAGCAAAGAGCCAGACTGGTGAAAGGGCTGTAAAGCACATGCCAGGTAGTGCACGCCTGGAAGGGCAGGCTTGGCCAGGGGGGAGTGGCTCTGCTCTGAGAGGGAGGTGGCCTCTGAATGTCACAGGCCCAGAGCTTGGAACTGCAGCTATGAAAACTCACATCAGGTATGTGAAGAACTTCCTGACTTACCATGAGAGATGATAATGTGAAAGAAAGGGAGGCTGTGCACTCAAACCTTCTTCCCTGGAAACTGAAGGAAGCACAGCAGTGATGGTGTGTACTCTGGAATGTGGCCTAGCCAGTCCTCGTCCCAGTCTGATCACAGACAACAGAAGTGCTGCTTCCTCTGAAGTGGTCCTATCTCTGCCTCCCCTGGCTACTAGGTGGCCTGCCACCTCGTGTCTCCCAGGAAGTTGCCTAGTGGTTTACTCCTGCGGCCTGCATAGAGCAGGGAGGCTTTGTCTCCCTTAGGGACTTGTCCCTCTGGCTCTGCTCTGGCACCTGGGGCTACCATCCTCAGAAAGGAGTTGAGGAGCATAACCTTATTTCCCCATTTTAAAAAACCCTCATTTCTCCTTAAAGTCAGGATTAAGTGATGGTGATCTTGCACTCAACTGCCAATTCAGCCAGCCTTTCCTGAGGATGACTTGGAGGCAAGCTTGGTGGCAGACAGGAAGTGTAACACAACAGACAAGATGAGGTCCTTGTCTCTGCCAGGGAACATAGACACACCAGGCTGCCCCTGCCTGCAGTGCCCTCTCATCCCTCTGGACTTATCTGAAGCATCTCTCTGTAAAGGCTCTTCAAGATCCTCCTTGCCTGCAAGAGAGAATGCTGCCCTCCCTTGGTGCCCCATGGAACCTAGGTCCTCGGGCTGCCTCTGGTTGCCTTTGTGGTGCTGCTTTGTGCTCAGGGGTTCTACCATCACATCTACTAGACTGCATGCTTTTTCCAAACAGGATCTTTGCTTTATTCATCTCTGTATCCCAGGGTCCAGTGCCCAAGCACCAGGGACCATGTCATGACTCAGATCCCACTGTAGAGAGTGGTGAGCACCACAGTCGTGTGTGAGTGCTGCTGTCCTGCAGCAGGGACCAGGGGGTGCTGAGTTCTGCCCGAGCTCAGTCCAGACCTGAGATGAACTGCCCTCCCACCAGGCCACCTGGAAGTGGAGTGGGGTGGTGTGTGCAGAGGTCTCCCGGGGGGCTTTCCTTGGGGGTGTCAGAGGAAAGCAGGAATGGGGCTGGCCACAGAGCTCTAAGGGGGTAGAGAGGAGGCTGAAATGTCAGGCTGGTCCTAGACATGAAGGGCCTCCCTGCATACTAAAAGATTTTAGAATCCATCCTCCAGGCAGTGGCAAGTCACAAAAGTGCTTTAAAGCAGGGGATTGATATGATCATATTTGTGTTCTAGAAAGATAGCTGGCAGCATCTGAGAGAGGAGGCAGTGACATGCTGAGAGGAGAGATGCAGGGCATTCAGTGCCACCCGCCAGCAGTGACTCACCCATTCATCAGATGAGTACTGAGCATTCCCCATGCTCCTTGCCCCTGGTTAGGTCAAGTGGTCAGCGATGAAACAAGGTGATTATACAGAGTGCTGTGAATTCAGAAAAAAAGAGGGTGTCTGAGGCTGTCCAGATACACAACCGAGGACGGCTCTGACATTCCAACAGAATTGGGCCATAGGAGCTGGCAGATACTCCTCTGTAGGAGCCATTCATTCCCTCAAGATGCTAGACTAAGCCATGGCTGGGCCAGGAGAGCCCCATCCTGGGGGTGAGGGTGGGGCTCAGCTCCATACTGTTGGTCTTGCAGTGCCAGAGCCAGTGCAGAAGCCGTGGCCATCTAGCTGACTCCCCACTCACATGGGCTCTGACAATAGTGGCCATAGGCTTAAGGGACAGGGCAGCCTTGCTGGGCGGCCAGCCTCAGTCTGGTGCTTTCTTAGTGCTCAGAGATCCATGACTCAGAAACTGGGCTTAGAGACGACAATTTGTTAATCCCCTCCCCTCAACAAAGATGGAAATGGCATTTCATTCCTAGCTATATTAATGGACTCACTTTGGGAATAAAGCCAACATCCCCAAAGGCAGTGGCTAAGGCACTTTACCTTTGTACCACTTTTATTTTCTTTTGAGTGTTACATTTAGATTAGCTTCTGGGGATTAAATGTTATTACAGCTGAATCTTCTCTCTTCTTTTTTTAATCAGTGGAGAGGTGGCTGCTTAGCATCCTTGCTATTCAAACAATTTCCCCAAGTCCTGTCGCCTCACCTCTCCCTGTTCTTAAGAGGTAGCTTTGCTGAGGGTTCATCTTTCCATCCCCACCTTGGGAGGAGCAGTCCAGGTCAAAGCAGGGCCTTTCCACTTGGCCAGACAGTACCCATGCAGCCCTGATGCCACATGTGGCATGCACACACAATTCCCCTGGAGAAGATGGGCCTGGCCAGCAGGATAGAAAACAGTTAAGTGGTAAGATGGTCCCCAAGCTGAAGAGTCCCCCTTAGCTCTAGTTGTAATCAACCACACTACTTATCTAGGCCAAGTTACAGGGGCTGTAGGCCCCACCAGCTTCCCTGAAGTCTACCTGCAGCACCTCTGTCCTGGTATCCAGTTCTCACAGGACCAGGGTGATGGTGCAGAAAGATCGGCCCCTTCTGTAGCATTCTGTAGGGACCCATTCATCTTAATGGATCTTGAGGTTTAGAGTTAGAGACAAATGTTGTAGGTGATTGCATCAAGATGCTAAAAGTCTATAGGTTATTGGGAGAAAGTTCTCTTCAGGGGTGGTCAGGGGCTCAAGCCACCACCCTCCAGGAGCTCTTTGTCTCTGCATTTAGCAGCTAGGAGGCCCTGCCCTGAAGGGTTCATATGCAGAGAATGCCCTTAGTGTGAGCTGACCACACATGACCCTTGATTCTTCATTGACATAGAGCTATAGCTATAGCTTCAGTCTGTGTTAGACTTTGAATGACCCAACCTGCCTCCGGCTCTTGGTTCCTGGTTTTATTGTGTAAGAATGAAGGTTTTGCTTCTGCTATAACCAGATCCAAGGAGACAAAATCTATGATTCTCAGTCTTTTCCATGAAATTCCTTCTCTCTGGGAGCTAGAGGTTATCTACACTGAGCCGTGCTTTCCAGGAATTCTCCTGAGAAATGTTGGAGAGCCATCATTCCCACTGTCCCTAATACCACACATAAATGAGATGATAGTCCAAGTGAGTGCCTGGTGACGTCTCTAAAATCATGGGCCCAAGCAGCTGGACAGGCCCTCGGGTTGACTAATCCAGGTCTAGATGCAAGTGTGTGTCACTGTTTCCGGGCTCATCCAGGGAGTTCTCCCACTGCTGCTGGGTCAAGTTCAGTCGTCAGTGCCCATCCTCACACCGCTGTTTCATACTGCCCAGCCCCAACTTTAGAGAAGAACTCTCTCTGATGGAGACAGCTCAAGGCTGGCCCTTGGGAGCATCCTCGTTCTCTTCCTGGATTTAACAGAGCACAGCAAAAATGCAGCCCTTCAGAGATGTTTGGAGGCAACTTTTATTTCCCCGTGCCTTCCCTTTCCTTCAGCTTTTAAATCATCCAGGGAGACACACACCTGGTTGCAGTCTCCGTTTCCTGCCTGTCCGGAGTGGTGACCACCAGAACACAGAGCAGGCCTCATGCCCTTGTCTAGAGGGTATGCTCTGTCAGCAGCAGCAGCCCATCTGCCAGTTTGTGGCCAGAGGTAGCTACACTGACCATGGCCTCCCTGGCTGGAACCCTCTCACGCACTCACTCCCTGCATGGCTGCAAAGCTGTCTGTTGGGGCTAGCACTTGGGACTTCGTATTTGGTCCCTGTAAACTTAAATTTTGAGGTAGATTCAGTCCAGCCTGTAGACTGTTTCTGGGAATGCCACTTTTGTTGGCCTCCCACTCCATCATCATAAACTTGTTGAAGAATGTGACTTCCCTTTTTGAACTAAGTCACTGGTGGAAATGCTAAGTTGTATAAGACTGAAGACCTCCATTCCAGCTGCTCTTGTCTGTATGGGTCAGTAGTCAGCTAGTTGTTAACCAGCTCCTTGGCCATCAGCCCATTTTATTCCTTCTTCCCAACCAAGCTGGATCCTGAAGGAGCTTCTCCAATAATGCACATGGAGGCTGGGCTCTGAGGCCATTGTGCACCCACTCTCTTTGCCAGGTTCCCTGGTAGAAGGGAAAAGGAGAGAGTGTGGCGACGTTTCCAACAGAATCACCTTTTCCCGTCAGTCATCTCTCCTTTCCAAACACTCCAAAAACAGACTCCTGATGAAGCATTCTAAAATCTATCTAGGCTCTACTTACATTTGATGAAATGTAACCCCTTTTTTATTCATTAAGTTTATTGGTACATTTTAAGTATATGTTATGATTCCATTCATCATTGGGAATTTGGACCTGTACATGATATATCTTGGTTCTTGTTTTTCCCCATTCCCCTTCCCTCCCTTTCACCCCTCCCTATTTATAAAAACTTTGTTTCCGTTTTTTTCCTTCTTTTCTCATATATTTTCCCTTCTTTTCCCATCCCTTCCTCTTCCCCTTTGGACCTTTTCTTCCTATTTCACATTATCTGTTACACATTTTGGTCCTCATTTACACTTTCAGTTTCTCAAACCAGAGAAACTATTCAATATTTACACATCTGTGTCCTATTTATTTCACTTAAGAGTATGGCCTCAATTTGCATTCACTTAGTTATAAAATGTCTCTAGTTTATCATTCTTTGTGACTGAGTAGTACTTCATTTTATTTTTTAAAAATCATATGTTCTTTATCCACTCACCAGTTGGTGGGCATTTGGGCTGTTTTCAAGATTTAGCCATTACAAACTGCTGCTATAAACATGAGTGCACATATATCTCTATGGTATGACGCTTTTAATTCTTTTGGGAAGATACCCAGGAGGTAGCTGGGTCAAATGGGACCTCTAGTCCTAGTTCTTTGAGGAATCTCCATACTGATTTCCATAGTGGTTGCACCAGTCTACACTCCTACCAATGGTGGAGAAGACTTCCTTTTTCCCCCACAGCCCTGCCAGCATTTGGTATTGGTTGATTTCTTAATAGAAGTCATTCTTTCTGGAGTGAGGAAGAATCTCAGTGTTGTTTTCATTTGCATCTCTCGAATGACCAGTGATGTTCAACATTTTTTCATGTTTATTTGTTGTTTCTAGGTCTTGGTCTGAGAAATGTCTGTTCATTACAGATGCCCATTTTTGGATTGGGTCTTTTAAATTTGGGGGATCTGGGCTGGGGATTTAGCTCAGTGGTTTTGCCGCCTGCTGCACAAGCGCAAGGACCTGAGTTCGATCCCTGGTACCAAAAGGGAAAAAAAAAAAAAGGAATCCGGGGCTGGGGATTTAGCTCAGTGGTTCCACCACCTGTCCAGCAAGCGTAAAGACCAGAGATCGATTCCCGGTACCAAAAAAACACAACAACAACAACAACAACAAAAATACTTCATTGCAGAGTAGTACTCCATTGTATATAAATTTGGGGGATCTGATTTGTTTAAGTTCTTTATATATTCTAGATAGTAGACCTTTGTCTGAGGAACAGCTGGTAAAAAATGTTTTCCACATTGTGGGTTGTCTTTTCATCCTGTTGGTGGTTTCTCTTGCTGTGCAGAAGCTTTTTAATAAGATAAGATCCCAGTTGTTGATTCTTTCTGCTAGTTCATGTGCTGTTGAGGTTTTGTTCATAAAGTCTTTTCCTATGCCAATGTCTTCAAGAGTTCTACCTAACTGATCTTCTAGCAGGTTTAGTGTTTCTGTTTTAGTATTTAGATCTTTGATCCATTTTGATTTTAGTTTAGAGCATAGTGAGAGATATGGGTCTAGTTTTAATCTTTGGCAAGTTGAAAACCTGTTTTTCCAACACCATTTGTTAAAGAGGCTATCTTTCCTCCAGTGAGGGTGTTTGACTCCTTTGTCAATGATGAGGTGGCAGAGTATATCTAGAGTTATTTCTGCATCTTCTAATCTGTTCCACTGACCCTTGGGTCTGTTTCAATGCCAGTACCATGATGTTTTTATCATAGTAGCTTTGTAATATAGTTTTAAGTTGGGGATTGTGATACCCCCCGCCTTGTCTTTGTTGCCTAGAATTGTTTTTGCTATATTCTAGGTATCTTCTAGTTCCAAATGAACGTTTGGATTGTTTTTTCTAGTTCTGTGAAATATGCTGTTGGAATTTCAGTCAGGATTGCATTGAATCTATATAGCACTTTTGGAAGTATGGCCATTTTCACTATGTTGGTTCTTCCTACCCAAGAACAAGGGATATCTTTCCATTTTTTGATATCCTCTTCAATCTCTTTTTTTTCAGAGTGCTGTAGTTTTCAGAGTAGAGGTCTTTTACTTCTTTCATTACATTGATTCTTAGATATTTCATTTTGGGGGGCACTATTGTGAAAGGAGTTGTTTCTCCAGTTCCTCTCTCAGTGAGTCTGTTGTTTCTGTACAGAAAGACTATTGATTTTTTAGTGTTGACCTTTATCCAGCTACTCTTCTGAATTTGGTTATTAAGTCTAGAAGACTTTTGGTGGAGTTCTTGGGGCCTTTTATATAGAGTATCATGATATCTGCAAATAATGAAAATTTAACTTATTTATTTCCTATCTTTACTCCTTTTATTTCTTTCTCGTGTCTAATTGCTGTGGCTGTTTCCAGAACTATATTGGGCAGGAGTGGTAATAGTGGACATCCTTGTCTTGTTCCTGATTTTAGCATGAAAGATTTCAGTTTTTGACCATTTAGTATGATGTTGGCTGTTGGTTTTTCATAGATGGCTTTTATCAGGTTAAGATAAAGACCATCTAATCTTCAGTAGGGTTTTTATCATGAATGGGTGTTGGATTTTGTCCAACACTTTTTTTGCATTCATTGAGATGATCATATGGTTTTTGTTCCTGGCTCTATTAATATAGTGTATTACATTTATTGATTGCATATGTTGAACCATCCCTGAATCCCTGGGATGAATCCTACTTGGTCAGGGTGTGTGATCTTCTGCATCCTGTTTGCCAGTATCTTATTGAGGATTTTTGTGTCTATGTTCATTAGGGAGATTGACCTGTAGTTCTCTTTTTCGGTTGGGTCTTTCTCTGCTTTGGGGATCAAGGGTGATGCTTGCTTCCAGGAATGAATTTGGGAGTATTGCTTCCCTTTCAATTTCATTGAAGAGTTTAAACAGTAGTGGCAGCAGTTCCTCTCTAAATGTCTTGTAGAATTCAGCAGTGAAGCCATCAGGGCCTGGGCTTTTCTTAGTTGATAAGTTTTTAATTATGTTTTCAATTTCATTGGTTGATATTGGGTTGTTCGGAATTTTTAGGTCTTCTTCATTCAACTTTGGTAATTCATATGTATCTAGGAATCTGTCCATTTCTTCTGTGTTTTCCATCTTATTGGCATACAGGTTCTGGAAGTAGGTATTGATGATCCTCTGGATTTCTGCTGGGTCTGTTGTAATTTCACCCTTTTTATTTTAATTGCATGGATTTGGGCCTTTTCTTTCCTTTTTTGCTAAGGTTGGCTAAGAATTGTCTATTCTTTCAAAGAACCAGCTCTTTGCTTCATTGATATTTTTGTATTGTTCTCTTAGCCTCCATTGTATTGATTTCTGCTCTGATCTGTGTAATTTCCTCCCTTGGATAAGCTTTGGGTTTGTCTTGCTCTTCTTTTTCTAGAAGCTTGTGGTTCAGCATTAGGTTATTTGAGCTCACTCTTTTCCTAATATGGGTATTTACTGCTATGAATTTCCCTCAGAAGACTCCTTTCATCGTGTCCCATAAATTCTGGTCTGTTGAATTGGCATTGTCATTTAATTGTAGAAACTGTATAATTTCTTTAATTTTTTTTCTGAAACCCATTGGTTGTTCAGGAGGATGTTATTCAATTTTCATGTATTTATGAAGTTCTTGTGGTTTCTTTTGCTATTGATCTCCAATTTCTTTGCACTATGATCTGATAATATACAAGGATAACTTCAGTTCCTTTGCATTTACTTAAACATGTTCTATAAGCTAGTATGTGGTCTATTTTGGAGAACGACTGATGTGCAGCTGAAAAGAATGTATATTCTGATTTTGTGGGGGTAGAACACTCTGTAAACATCTATCAAGTCCATTTGTTCAAAAGTTTGGTTGAGTTCTAGTATTTCATTGTTGACAGTGGGGTATTGAGGTACCCCACTACTATTGTATTAGTGCTTATTTGATTTTTCATGTCTGTTAATATTTGTTTTATGTAGTTAGGTACACTAGTATTTGATGCATATATATTTATGATTGTCAGCTCTTCCTCTTGGATTGTTTCCTTCACAAGGATGTAGTGACCTTCTTTGTCTCTCTTAATTAGTCTTGGTTTGATATCCATTTTGTTGACAAATAGGATATCTACCCCTGCTTTTTTCAGGTTCCTGTCATGTGGAGTATTGTTTTCCACCATTTGACTTTTAGTCCATGAATTTCTTTTTGAATTGTGTTTCTTATATGCAGCATATTGTTGGATCTTGCTTCTTGATCCATTCTGCCTGGGTTTTTTTGATTGGTGAATTGAGACCATTAACATTGATGGTTATAACTGATATGTATTGACTTAACCTTGTCATGATCTTTTCCTGTGGTCCCACCCACTTTGCGTATTTCTTGTCATGCCTGATGGATTCAGTCTGTTGGGCTTCATGGACTTGTGACCCTCATTTCCTTTTCCTAGGATATTGTTTAGAACTTTTGGAGTGCTGGTTTGGTATTCATAAAGTTCCTCAGGTGTTCATTGTTGTGAAAGTATCTTATTTCTCCATCAATTTTGAAAAATAGTTTTGCAGGGTACATCAATCTGAGTTGAAGGTTGTTTTATTTTAGAGCTTGAAATATTTCACTCTGGGCTCTCCTTGATTTGAGAGTTTGTGTTGAGAAGTCTGCTGTGATTCTGATGGGCTTTCCTTTGTATGTATTTTGTTTCTTTTCTCTAACTGCTTTTAATATTTTGTTCTTGTGTTGGATTTCTGGAATCTTGACTATTATATGCCTAGGTGTAGATTTTTTTTTTTTTTGATCATGACTAGTTGGAGTCTCGTATGCCTCACTTATCTTTATGTCAAATTCTTTTTTCCTGGTTGGGAAGTTTTCTGCGATTACTTCTGTGAAAAGTTTATGTCATGCTATCTCCTACTCGTTCATTGACTCCAATCAATCTTAAATTATTCTTTTTTGCATCATCTACTAGCTGTTGGAGTGATTTCTCATGGTCCCTTGCAATTTTTAAGAAATCTTTCTTTTCTTGTTCACTAACCACCATCCTGTCTTCTATATCTGAAATTCTGTCCTCACATTCATTCATTCTGCTGTGGAAATTTTCAATGAAATTTTTAATTCTTGGATATCTGCTTGGATGTGTTTTATGTTTTCTAATTCTTTCCTGTGTTGGGTATTTATGGATTCCATCATTTTCTTCAGCTCCTCTATTTTTTTTTGTCTGTATCTGCTCTAGAGTTATTAATCGTGTCTTTCATTATGGTCACCATTTCTGTTGTATCTGAGAAATTATTTCTGATTTTATTTTTTCCAGAGCCTCTTTCATTACCTCCCTTGTGACTAGTTCAGAGAGTTCAGGTGGCTGGCTTTCAGATTGTTCCATCTCTTTGCCCACTGGATTTGCTTTTGGTGATCTAGAAGTCTGGTTTTGCATGTTATTTAGGTGTCTTCTCATTTCTACTTTTGTTGTTGTTGTTAATATTTTTGGTTTGATTCCTGGCTCGATCCTTGTATATTGTTTATTGTAAGCATCTTTATTGCCAGTATTCAGGACACTTAGGGAATGACTATTTCTTAGCGGTGTCTTCCAGGTATAACTGGTCTTTGGGTTTTGAGTCTGTAATGACCCTTAGGCCATCTCAGTCTTGGTATACCAGAAAGAACAACTGACTAGAGCAATCACATCACCTTGGCCAAAGTAGTACAATCAACGATAGCATCAAACACAGCCTGAGAAATTGTGGTAACTATTTATCTGTCACCCTCTACCATGTGAACTAGACTTGAGGTTATATATCAAAATCTAAGACCAACCAGAAATATGTTTGCAGTAAATAAGCCATTCTGTATAGCAAATTTACCTTCTGGGAAGAAAACTTAGAAGGAATTGGGAGGGGGATAGAAAAACAGAAGGAGAGGGAAAGGTTAGAAAGAAGTAGGGCTAGAGGATGCAGGAAGATCATGTAAACTTTAGGAAACTGGTGAAAACAGGAGGGAAAGAGAGGAGGAAGGAACAAAAGCAAGAACAGAACAAACTAATGGCAACAAAAGGACTAGAAACTATATTCACGTTCTTATAGAAATAAGAACAATAAAAAAATGCAGTGGGAAAACAGGAACAAGAAAGGGGAGAACTGAAGAAGAGGAAGGAGGAGAAAAGAAAAGAGAAAAAGAAAAGAAAAAAAGTTCCCTTCAAGGCATGTCTCTGCTGTTACCAGTAGACAATGTGGGCAGCAGCATGCAGATCCAAGTCACTTATTCTCAGCAAGCCAGCCTTTGACCACTGAGATTCAGGCTGGTTTCTGGTTGTGAGGCCGGAATTGAGCTCCTTGATTTTCTGTGGGTTTGAACTCTGTAAGGTTCTACTGCAGATTTGAGTCGCCTCTTACCCACAGCAAGTCTGGATTCGGCTAGGAAGTGCTGATCCCAGTCACTCTCCAACTGCTGTAGTCCACTGGGTCTTTATTACAGTGGCTATCTTTGCCCTCTTCACTCTCAGGGTGGGCTTCAATTCTCAGCCACAAGCCTCAGAGAAGCCCTCTCTCTGCTGCTTACCTCTCTGCCATCTTCCTGAGCTCAGAACGATGGTCTTTCTGCTCTCTGCTGCTATCTAGATCTGCCCATCAGTCTTTCATTCTGCCCTGCTGCTAATGGTGGGCAGGTAGGTGGCCCTGGCTGCTGAACAATGCTGCATAGGCCCCAGGCAACCCCGGCCACTGGAGAATGGCCAAAATGTACCCTTTTGAAATCATGACATCAAGGACTACTGCTTTTCAGTATTGTGGTATTTCTCTCTCTTGAGTCTGTAGAGATAACAGGAGCTTGATGTTCTGTTGGTGTTCTTGGGCATAGTTCAGTGCACAAACGGCAGTCATGGAAAGTGGCTTGGTCCTCTGGCCGTCTTCCTATGCATGAAGACCTTCCATACTTTCTCACTATTGTGTGTTCCATTTTTGGGAGGAGACCAGATTCAAGAGCAAAGACATGGACTTTGAAGCAGAAAACTCCAAATCACTCCTGGTTGTTCCTTACTTGTGTGAAACTTGGCTAGTAATTTCCTCCTGTCTCAATTTCCTCCTCTGTAACAGGAGTGACCGTCAGTAGCTCACAGGGCTGTTGTGAGGGCTGAGTAAGGAACTTTCGATCTATCCCTACCCCTTCCATCTCTCTCTTTGGAGCACGAGGCTCAGCCTCTTTAGGAAGCAAGACAGGAGGCAGCATTTCTTTTTCCAAAAATTGTCACTCCCCATCCACAACATATCTTCTCCTGCCTGTTCCTGTCTCCCAAAGACCCACAGCTTCAGGTATGTAGAATGAGGTCTCCTTGTCCCACTGCACTTCCTGCTGCTGTCCAGACAGACTCACCACCTTGTCCACAGGAAGTCCTGGGTGGGAGGCTGCATTCTTGCTCTATTTGGTCAGTTTTAGTACAGCAAGACATGGTGGGAAATGTGAGAAGGTGCTTCCCATTGTCTTTGCCTAGCACCCGAAGACCTGCCAGGCCTCACCCCTCCAGGACACTCTGCCTACCCTGTCCCATGGAAAGAGGGTCAAGGTCCTTCATGAAGTCACCCTTGGATATCCCATTGATCAGGGGCTGAAAATGCCCTTTCTGCTTAAACTATTTTAGTTGGGATTCTTCACGTGGAAGTAGAATTGTAGATGTCCCTTCATTTCACTCTGTACCCAGCACACATTCTCAGGATGGGCTTAGTAAGTTGACCTGATTTCTGTAGAGCTGCCTCCCAGTCTCACCAGCCGATTTCTGGTCTTGGTAAAGCTGGTGTTTGAGGTCTTCTTGTTGCTATTACCCTATTTAGAAGGGCTGATAGCAAGGCCTTTCTGACCCACTCGGGGCTCTGGAGCTGGTGAACTTTGACCTCAGACTGTTCCATCCCAGGTGACTACCAAAGTGTGTCCCACCCCAGTTCACTTTAGACACTTCTCTTTCTTCACACACGCACACACACATATACCTTGGTCAGATCTGTCCAAATGCCATTGTTTAATATTCTGCTCCAAGCTGATCATCAGGAGAAAAAGGGTCTAAGTTGAGCAATGTAATGCTGAAATGCCAACTTATAAGCCCTGGTGTATCTGGACTTGAAAAGAGGGGCCAGCTCAGCCCATCCACAGGAAGAAGGACAAGTCTTCATAGAAAGCTTAACCCTGGCAGAGACAGGGGGGATACCCTTGCCCATTTTCATGACCGGAAACTGGGACTCAGCTGAGCTAACCTGTCTGAGGTTGTCCTTCAAATAAATGGGCTAAGATTCCGGCTCAGCCATTTAAGTTTCACCCTGCAGCCACTCAAAGTTCAGGGTCACTAAGGTGGCTGTTTACATAAGGACAGAGGCTCTGACAGTGTTGCTTGGAGGGGGTGCTGCTCAGGGACTTCACCGGGCCCTCCTGTGCCTAGGGCCTCTTTCCACAGCCTCTGTTGCACTGAGCTCTGCATAAACCTGCCTGTCCCAGTGTGCCATGGTCCAGGTTTGTGACAGCTGATGAGCACCTTGCCTGAGAATCTGGTGGAATGCTGATTCTACCACCCCACCCAAAGCATGGGTGGGGGTGGGGTGGGATCTGCATTATAAGCCAGCTCCCAAGTGATTGCTGTGAGCCCTGGAGTTTAGATCAGCTGCCAAAGTGAATGTGTTCCAGCGAACAAATTAATCACTTCCCTAGAAAATCCCCCCAGGGAAAGCCACTAAATCTAACCCGACTTCTGAATTGCCTCGAATGGGCCTTGGAGATTGAAGGGATCTGCTGACTTTTCCTATGGTCCTAGAGCTTCCCTATCCTGGCTGCTCCCCAGGTCAGAGCACAGAGAACAGCACCCGAGGTCTTAAATCCTGAGAGGCTGTGGTGAGCAGTTGGCAGCCCCGTGGAGAGCCTGAGCCCTTCCTGTGGGTAGGAGCACTGTCCTACAGCCTGTGGGCCAGTGCTAGCATGGGCTCAGTACACTGGCACGTTCTTTCCTGCTGCCTGCAGGGCCTCACACATGCCTGATGGCTAGGGCAGGCCAGGCTGCCATGGGAGTGTGCTTGGGGCGTGAGCACGGGAAGGCCCTCACAATCTCTCCGCGTCTGCTACACAGTCCCAAGACAGGCAGGGAGATGTCACAGCTGCCTCTCTGGGTGTTAACAACTCCCAAATGATTGCTATGAGCCCACTGGGCTCCTGGCCTCCCAAGGGTCACAGGCCCTCTGTTTCAGGAGGCTTCATTCACTGTACTCCTTGGAGGCCGGGGTCAGGCTCTTGGGTGACTGCCCTGTGCGTGAGTTGCGGTCACAGGCTGGAGATTCAGAAAAGCAGGGTCATGCCTTTCCTGCTAGCAGATGTACCCAGTATCCTAGGATGCCACCTGGCATCTGAATCATCCATAGTCAGGCCACAGTATCTTAAAGGCCCTCCCTACTTCTGCAGGACCATGTGTTCCCCTGGGCTTGGCTAGTGGGGTTTTGTGCCCCAGCCCCCACTTCCTCCCATTTCCAGCAAGCCAAGTGAAGGCCCAGGAAGATTTAGTTGGCAAATTAGATTATATCCCAGTGGTAATAACAGTGAGAAAGAATTAATTCTTCAGGCTGCCATATTAGAAGTTTTTTCCTAAATCCTAGACATTGGTTTAGCCCATCACTAAAGTAGTAAGTAATATTTATTCACATTTATGTTTTTAAAAACTATATAAGGAATGATCAAATCATCTTTAGAAAACTGAGAGCAGCATCAAAATCCCTCCTCTTCTTAGTTATACATATACACACATGCACGCACACACGCACTCGTGCGCGCGCACATGTACGCCCATTGCCTAGATGCCCCCTTGTTCCACAGTGTGGTTCATGAGTGATGCTGAAGCCCAGGTTCAAGGTCTGATGAAGCCCAGACATGCAGATATGGAAGCGTGTGCAGGTCCCCGTGGAGCCAAAGGTAGGAAGCCCCTCCTAGCAGAGTCCTCAAGGAGTTCAGTCTGTGTTGTCAAGATGACTCTGGCTTTCTAGTTTCTTTGCATTTCACAGGGATAGATGAATTGCCTTCCAGACTTTTCTACGATGACAGTTGTCAGGAATGCCCGGGAGTTTTACTTAAGCTAACAAATGATTACCCTTCCCATTAGCTCTACAAACAGGCCCCTAATTAGTGAATTGGCTAATGACAGTTGCCTCTGGGGTCATTAGTCCTGACAGACAGTGCTGGCAGTGTTCAGGCACTGTGTCACTGTCATAAAGCATGTTGTCAGACTCCACTGGAAGCCGGAGCTGGGGAACACTTGTACTGCCACCCCCTCCTTTTATCTTTTGGATTATTTCCTTGGGTCAGGTAAATTAACTCTTCCCTCAACCAAGAATGGATTTCTAGCCAAGGGTTAGAAACATGGATTTTTAGAATGAGGGACTGAGAAGGTCGCATCCATTCTAGGTAGGAAAACCATTTTTAAGAAAACACAGTTCCATTGTTTAAAGACCCATCTGGCCAGATTTGGGAATCATTTTGGAAAGAGCATGTGTCTTGCCACACAGCTCTGGATTCCCTTGTGAACACCAATCACCTGCTCTGCCTCTGGTTGCCCAGGACCCTCAGCCAGAGCCTTCAGAAGTACTTTTGCCCCGAGTTGTGAGTCTGCCATAAACAGGATGGCAGTGTTGGCACAGAGCAGTGGGGTCAGCCTGAATCAGGTGTGGTGCTCCTCAGTGGTACCCGCCAAAATCTGTGCTGCCCTGACCCCCAAAATGATCTTGAACTCAGGATGCTCCTGAACGCAGTCTCTCCTGAGCAATCTAAGCCTCATAGTCTGGGGCCTAAGGATAACACTTAGGGTTGAGGCCCCATAACAATTGGGACAAAAAGGTGTTCTACATTCAAGCTTTGTTACCATACAGCTTCTTGCTACAACTGCTCAAACCCTGTGCCGATTAGTCTCAATGCCTGTTTAAGCAAAGGCCAAAAGTCTGTCTGAAAGTGTAAAGGGGAAAATAGGGTGTTCACAATATAAAGCTTGCAGCTAGTCATGGATGTAAAATTGTGACACTTTCCATATGATAAAAATGAGTAATGAAAGTGCATTTATTTGTTCAAAAGTAGCAAAATGCATCTTGGAGAATTAAGAAAAATTATGAATAGGTGATCGTACAGGATAGCAAATCTCTAACATGGATTAAGCTGAATTGTTTGTGAGATAAAATGCCAGCATGAACATGTGTTATGAAAGAAAGAAGAACAATGCTGGGTTTAGGCAGGGAAAGCCAGGCTGCTGCTTTTGCTTGGGGCTGATATGGCAGGAAGTAGCTGGTTCACGGCCCAGGAAGTCCATAGGGGGAAGAGGCCTTGGCTGTTCGAATGGTGTGTATGTATGCACTTGACCTATGTAAAATGGATTATACTAGTCATTTCCAAACCTCCTTGTTGTCTGCCTCTGGGAACTCAGCACCATGTGGCTCCCACACCCTGGATCAGCCTGTCCTCTCTGGACACAGAGCAGTCCCTGGTAGCCCCACAAACCTGGCTGCATATCTGTCCCTCTCCTGCAACTTCTGCCCCAGCTTCTGGGATGCATGGTTCAGCCTCTCAGTGTCTTTACGGGTGTCAAGGGTCAGTTCTACTGTCCTTGGGGCTGGTGGGGAGGATAGGATGGAGTCATTGTTACCATTTGTGTTGGGAGTATGCCTAGAGGCTCATGTGCTTTGGTCCCCAGCCTGTGTGGCACTATTGGGAAGAGGTGGAACCTTAAGGTGGTGGTGCCCAGTGGAAGGAAGTGAGGTCATTGGGGGTGTGGCCTTGAAGGGTACATTGGGTCCCAGCCTCTCCTTGTTCTCTGCCTCCTGGCCACCATGAGGTAGACAGGCCCCCTCCACCACACAGTCCCTCCATGATGTGCTGTGTGCCTCAGGCCCAGAGCTCCAGGGCCCAGTGACCATGAACTGAGCCCCTCAAAGCCATGAGCCAAGGTGAACATTTGCTCCTTAGAAGTTGTTTGTCTCAGTTACTGTGCCACAGTAGCAGGCAATCAGACTGGCACGGTGGTGTTGGTGTTGACAGAACACAAAGACAGAGTTTGGTTCAAAAGTGTCTGGGCTGCCACCGTTATACTTGCCTCATGTGGCTACTGAGTACACTTCGTCCGTGTTGAGATGTGCTGTGAGGACAAAATACGCATTGGATTTCAAAGACTTAGTACAAAAAGTATCATGTCTTATAGGTTGTTCATGTTGCTTACATATCGAAATGATATCTTGCTATGTTTTGTTAAATGAAATACACTATTACATCTCACCTGTTTCTTTTTCCTTTTTTGACATTACAACTTCCCATTCCACACAAGGCCTGCATTCTGTTCTCCCGGGGAGTACTGTTAGTCCCTTTCCTCGCTCCCCTCTTGCCTGCCTCCTCTTTGCTTGGTGCCCGCCATCCCTCCCACCCCCCAGCCACGCATGCAGCCTGACACAGGAGTGGCTCGTGTCCTGGCCGGATGGTTGCAGAAGCTGAGGCATTCACTCCAGGTCGTGCATGAGCTGGGGACAGCATTGTTCTAGCAGACCATCCTTTCCTTTTCCATTTGAAACATGAAGAAGGTGACTTCAGTGAAATTAAGCACATTTGCCAAGGTCAGAAGCCAGAGTACAGTCAAGTAACAACCAAAACCCAGGTGTCTGGCTCTGGTCCACTGTGACATACCATGCCAGACGGCCATTTGTTTTATTGGCTGGGGCACAGCAGGATCTAAGTTGGCACTGAGTTTAACTTTCATGCTGAGTCAGAGAGGCTGAGCTTCTGAGGCCCAGAGGAAAGCAGCCTGGCAGTGAATGGTAGGCCTAGATCTGGGCAAGAGATGGTGAGCAATTGCTGGGTGCTGGGCCTGCTATAAGTGGCCAGCCTCGGAGAAGGGTAGGGGCAGATGACCACGTAGATTCCTGATCTTGGCCAGTACTGGACTTTGGAGTCTGATGGGGCCGATTGCACCTAAGGGCCTTTGTAGACTGGGTCCAATGAAGATTGATTCAGAACATGAGGTGCCAGGCCATGGTCATGGCCTCCTCCTCTAACCTCTTTCCCCTGAAGGCTCAGAATCACCACATGGATTGTTGTGTCACTCAGTGGCCCTGATCAGTTTGTCACAGAGCACACTGGTGGCTCTGTATGCCTTGCATTCTTGGCTAGATAACAGCAGCATGTGCCTACTGGGAGGAATTCAGGCAGCATACAAGGCATATAAGCTGGAAAGGGTTGGAAGGTATGTGTGGGGATGTCATATTGCAGGACCATGGGGTAGCTAGAATTGCAGAGCCCTAGGCCTAGGTGAGCCCACTCTGGAATCCTGAGGGTGTCTTCTCTTGGCCACGTGGCAGAGAAAATGAAGGCTTTCCAGACTGCACGGAAGACAAGCTGCAAATTATCTTGCTGTGCAATGCCAGAAGCAAGTCATGACCCCAGGAATCCCAAGAACAGCTCTCATACAGGTCACTGTACTCTCCTGATTTGTGAAAGGCCAAGACAGTCTATTTCCATCAGGAAAAATTAGCAAGGGGCCAATGACTGTTGGCCTGGGAAGGAAGAGGGGGTGGGAAGCTCTTCAGGGCCATCCTTGTCCTGCTCTAAGTCCCACTGTGAACACATCAGCCTGAACCCCAGCACCAGACCTACTGTGCACTGGTTCTGCACCATCTCTCCCCTGTTTTCTGGGCAGCAAAAGCAGAGTGAGAGAACAAGCCCATGAGCTGAGTGGTTAAATTCCACAAGCCTGTGTATGGAGAGCAGCAAGCTGAGCACCTGGAACATAATGAAGACTCAATAAACAGTAGCTGTTCTTAATGACCACTGCTGTCAACTCTCAGGATCCAACATCCACTTTAGATGGTTCCAAGTTGCAATTGTTTTGTCCCATCAGCCACATTAAAAGACCAATACTTGGGCCGGGGATTTAGCTCAGTGGTCTTGCTGCCAGCTGTGCAAGCACAAGGACCCGAGTTTGATTTCCAGTACCAAAAAAAAAAAAAAAAGACCAATACCAAGGAGGCTTTAAAATGAAATGAAATGTGTGTTCTAAGAAGAGCCAAAGTCTCAGTCAGTGAGATGTTCCTATGCTCAGAGACTGCTCCCCGTCCTGGGTCAAGGCAGTAGGAATCCACAGCCAGGCGCAGAGGTTGAGGTCGCCCTGTGGACCCCTGGCAGCCCCCTCACCCAGGACTGACCGCAAGTAGACCGCCCCCACCAGGGGTCTCGTCCAAAGGAGACCTGTACTGTCAAGCACTGGTTCCTGTTGCCACAGTCCTCTCCTCCAAGAACTCCCCACTATCAGGCTGTTCTCCCATAAGACTGCCGTACGTGCTCCCTTTGCTGGTTGGTACTCTTTTCCATCTTTCTGGGACAGAGAAAGCGAGGTGGAAGGGCACTTACGTCCATTAGATCCTTCCTTTGGTCCAGGCAAACCACAAGGCCCTTTGAATATAGTATCTCATTTGTTACCTTCATTTCATAGGCAGTAAGATTGAGAGTCAGCAAAGCAAATGGCCTTGCCCAGGGCCATAGAGCTGGAAATCAGGAGTTTCAGGTTCTGATCCCACTTAGCTTGCCTCCTTAAGCTGCTGTTGGGAGATGTGCGAGGGAATGCAAGGACCAAACAGCAGAATTTTAGTGGCAGGGACTGGGCTTGATTTTGATGTCTAAGGAAGCCATCAGAAGGATCTTGAGCTTTGAAATGACATGATCAGATGTGTGTTTTAGGAAGATAACTCTATAAGTAGCATATTGTCTATTAAACCACAACTCACCCATGCTAGCCTTGTGCAGCTGATTATTTTTAAACTCAAACGCAGGAAATTACATTTGTGTCTACCCGATTTCATGCTTATTTCAGCCTATTGTTCCAGCCTGTCTCTCTCAGTCTGTGTGTGTGCTTGTATGTGTGTCAGCCTGCGTGTGTGTGTGTGTGTGTGTGTGTGTGCACATGTGTATGGGTGGAGGGCACAATACACCAGGAGGAAAGAAGAATGCCTGGAGATGGCTTCCTGCCTTGCAGCCACTGTTTTGTAACAATTGTGACTTGGGACAGTGTAGAAAGCAGGAATTTTATCTCTCACATACCTAGGTGGTGATGGAACAAGATGGGAATGCCAAAATAACAAGACTAATCTCTTAACAAACGCTGTAAAATTTACACTCACTCCATTAACTCTGTCTGAGCAAATTGATTTGGAACTTCAGTTTCGAGCTTCAGAGATAAAAGCATCCTTTGTTGGCTCCTTCTAATACAACAAATACTTACCGAGCTCCTACTGTGTGCAAATACCCTTTTACTCTTCATTTCATGCCTATCTGTCTTTACCTTCTATAATTAGTAGAAGATGAAGTGTGTATGCATGTATGTATAAACTAACACTATAAGAGACAGACTTTTAAAATCCATCCAGGTACTACGCTTAGTTCTTTGTCTACAATATGTAGCTTTGGTGTCTACCTATTGTTTGCTTTGCTGCTTACTGTCATATATTATAATGACTAGTGATCAAAACATATAGGTGATTGAAAGTCTGAGCCTGGGCCAGGCAACTTAGCAATTAGTGAGACCCTGCCTCAAAATAAAAAGTGCAAAAAGTGCCAGGAGTGTAGCTCAATGTGATGACCCTGGGTGCAGTTCTCAGTACAGGGTGGGAGGCACAGGAAAATACAAGGAAAGTTTGGTCCCTGCTGCTATTTTGGTGATGTCACTTGGTTCACAGAGCATAGCCACACAGCTGCATGTAAATGGGGCCCTGAGTTTGTGCATGACACATGGGGTATCTGTCTGCCTTTTTCCTTTCTCCCCCTGCTGTAGACATATCTCCATAGATTTCTATCTTCAGTTGCCTTGTAAATTCTTCTCTGTGATTATACCAAAACTGATATGACCAATCCTTCATTGAGTTATGCTTGGATGTTTTCAAATTCTTCACCAATATAAAGAACAACACAAGAAACAGCCGAATATATATATTTTTTCTTTTTTTTAATATTTTACCAACTAGCCCTCCAGATAGGAAAGGTATCAATTTTCACTTCAAATGATGATGCTAGAGGTTGTCATTTCCTAAGACTTCCCAACCACAAGATGGTAACTTTTTAAATATTTATTATTATCGTTATCATTATTATTGTAGTACTGCAGATGCAACCTAGGACCTTCACAATGAGCTACATCCCCAGCCTTTTTAAATTTTTTTAGTTTGAGACAGGGTCTTACTAAGTCACTGAGTTGCCCAGGCTAGGCTTGAACTTGGAATCCTCCGGGCTCAGCCTCCCAGAGTGCTGTGATTATAGGTTTATGTGCCACCATGCCTATCAATAACTGGTTTTTTTGTAAAACATCTTTACCAATCTCAAAATGGGGGGAAACTCTCAGTTTTAAAACTCCTCATTTCTTCAGGTATTAAGTGAGATTAAAAGACTTTTCTTATATTTTGGCTATTGTTTCTTCTTTTGTGAATTGCTTTCTTATGGCCTCTGCCTATTTTTCTCCTATTATTCATTTTTAAAGTTCTATATGTAATGGTGTTATTAATCTTTTATTGTTTTTCTTATGACTATTGTTCTAGTTAATATTTTAATTTTTGTGCTTTGGAAGGTCTTTGGGAGATAAGGATCAAACGTGGTTTTGTTCATTTTTCTGTTTGTGATTTATGCTATGTTTTGAAGGCCTTCCTTCCCCCCATACTATAATCCTATGTACCTGGGTGTTTAGGACTGGTACTTCTATGATTTTATTTTCTCCCGAGCAAGTGTTGCTCTGAATAGCCCCCTGGGGTTTGCCTGCGATAGAGTGTGAAGCACAGACTCACTTCTCTTCTCCCAGGGGGAAGTCCTTTGTCCCATTAGCACTGGCACAAGACCCAACCCATGTGCTAAATTCTTGCTCAGACACTTGAGCCTATTTCTAGACTCTCTTCCAGGACAAGCCCTGCATGTTTTAAATATGTTTAAAGCATATTATGAAGCTACAGTTATTTAAAATATTAACTATCTGGCAGAACAAGCTCTTCTACCTTGATAAACTTTTTCCAACTTGTTTTTTGAGATGACTTTAGAATTACTTTGTCAGATCTTCCCAACCCTACTCCTAGCCAGGAAAAGAAAAATAAATCTGGTGGACTTTCTTTTGGGGTAAGTGCATTCTTTTAAGTATGTTCAGTTCTATCAAATTGCCATGCTTATTGTTTGGCTGCTTATTTTGACATGATTTCCAGCCCACAGAAAAGTTGTTAGGACGACACAGAGAATCCCTGATTTGATCACTGAGACCCCCAATCTTTTCCATGGTGCAGGGTTTGCCCCATCACCTGCTCTCTCTAGAGGAAAGCACTGCCTTTCCTGACCTTATGAGTCAGCACCCCCGAGTCCTCTGGTCTGTCATCTGCCTCCCGAGGCATGTCCTCCATGACTGCCATGCACCTCATCCAATTAGGAGGCCTACACTCACTCAGCATGGCCATTGGCCTCATATCACCTGCTGCCCCAACAGCATCACTTTCTCCTTTGTGGCCCAGGACCTGGTCCAGGAACTGATTCTGCACTTAGTTGTCATGTGCCATAAGCCTCTTCAAGTGGAACTGTCTCCTAATCTTTCCTTTCTCCCGTGACCTTCCGAGTTGTAAGGAGACCACAAAGCATTCCTACCATAGGTTGAGCCCTTGCCTGAGCCAAACATCAGGTCTTCCTGATGTTTCCTCATGGCAGAAGACCCTGAAATTAGGGCCGTGCTCTTTGCACTGCATTCCATCAGGAGGTTACCAGGGCCACCCATCCTGTTGCTGCCATGCTGACCAGACTGGTCACATCAGCATCTCCCTGTTCCCTCTGCTGTCAAGGCCTCATGATGGTTGTGAAATGGCAATTATTCCCTAATTTCACCTACATCTAGGAATCAAGCATCTATCAAATGAAGACTTTTGCCTTCTCCATTTAGTTATGTATTCATTTATGTGGTTGCGTTAGAGAGGACTCAAGGGTTCACATGTATTCCTTGGTGTTCCTGTGTATTTTGATGTTTAAAATGTCCTAGATTTGCATGCCCTTCAAGCTGACCTTTCCATACTTTGGACATGTCTCTTCATTGTTGCTTCTTTACTTTCTGGCCCCAGATCCTTCAGGATTACCTCATTCTCTCTCTGTCCTCACCTCGTTCCTCTTATTGGAGAACAGTATTAGAAACCGAGATCTGGGTGCTGCAGAGGTATCATTCCTTCTGGGTGCACTCAGTGCATAGAGCTAGGAACATGTGCACAGAACACGTCTTCAGATGTATGTGCAACTAGATGCTTTCCATATCTATCTACAAATTTTAAATTATTCATTGAAGTCTATTAAAAAACCTAACAAGTTTGTATTGCTACTTACAATTTCAGCACGCAGGAATTCTTTATACCCTTCCCTTGTCCCTGCTTAGAAATCTCACTCAGGGAGCAAGTGACCTGGATCTTCCTGTCTTCGACGTATATGTGTGCATTTGTTCAGTTGCTGAGCTTTGATCCTGTGTAAGCCATCTCCCAACCATTCTGACCACTTCTCACCTGTGTGCTCCCAGCCCTCCTACAAGCCACTTCTCACTCCACCATGTCCTTCTTCTGCTAGGAGGGGAAAGACTGTCATCTGTTTTGTGAAACAGATGGTTGTTTTGTGAAAAGAACCCAACGTCCTTTGGTGGCTTTATGTAGGTGAGGGTTGGGAAACAGACAGAGCCCTCACTTTGCCCTGCATGGCTATGGGGAGTGAACCCAGGGCTCAGCCTACATGCCTTGTGTCACTTCATGTCAGGGGTCTTGCAGACTCCAGGAGCTAATGGTGATCAGTACTGGTGCTGAGAGAAGTCCCTTCTGGTTCAAAGCCGGATGTTGCAATAGGATGGGAAAGGTTTGCTGGGTGCTTTCACCAAGATCTCATAGCTGACTGTCCCTTCTTCCCTGCGTGACATCTGGGGTGCAGGGAAGGGTGAGGTCTGGGAGGATACCCTTAGACTCCTCTAGTGTCACTGACAGGACTAGGGTGGCACCCCTGCATGTCCGACATGGTGAAGGAGGCCCAGGGCTGATGTGACTCCTGCAGCTCCAGGTTCTAAGTGTGCTCAGGGCAGACCAGGAGGGGACTGGCTCACAGAGGGCCGGCCTCTGCTCCACTCTGTACCTGCATCTGTGCACGTGTTGAGTCCGTGCGAGAGACGGCAGCTGATAAAGCATTTCTACAACCTAAAAATGGTGTTTCACAAAAATTAACTCAGAATGGATCAAAGACCTAAATGTAAAGCACAAAACCATAAAACTCCCGGAAGATAACATGGAAAATACAGGTGACCTTGCATTTGACAATGATGCAACACCAAAGGCATAATCCATTAAAGTAAGAATTGAAGTTGGGCTTGATTAAAAAACAGTGAGAAGGACGGGTGGAGGAAAGAGGTGACAGGATTTCCACTGCTCCTGGGGTCTTGCAGGGCCCGTGGTGGTAGATCTGATGGGGACACAGTAAGCAGAGCTTTGGAAGAGTCTTAGCAGCCCACAGAGGGTACCAGGAGAGAGGGAGTGGCCTGCTAGGCTGGGCAGGAGGTGGCAGCAGGGTACTCCTGTGGTTGCAGGGCCCATCGTCTGGGCGTGGAGGATACTAGTGACAGTAAGGAGCCCAGGAGCATGTCAGGAAGCTTAGGTGGCTTGGGTTTCACAACACAGAGGGGCTCAGGAGGTCAGAGTTGGGGAAATGGCCAGCCAGATGCTGAGGGCACCTACAAGGGGGAGCTGGTGTGGTCAGGACTGGCACCCAGGCCAGCTTTAAATGATTGGTAAAGAGTCTCTGTCTGTCTCAGAAGCCTCTTGGCTTCCTGTCTCCTGTCTTGTGATGAGCACTTGGCTGCTGTGCAGGCCCCACCCACAGGGCTGGGGAGTGAGGATGAGCCCCAAGAACCGCAGGGCTTGGGTTGGGTTGGGAGCTGACCAGGGGCTGAGTGCATGGCTGGGGTCGGCCCACCAGGTTGTAGGCCTGAGCCAGACTTCGAAGGCATCTAGTGCAGCAGACCTGGCCTCTGCCCCCACGGGCTGTAGCAAAGCAGAGCCCCAGTGACTCTTAATTATTGATGCCCTGCCTACCTCAATTTATTTATGGAATATCTGCTTCCTGCTCAGGATTCTGTGCGAACCTGTAGAAACCAAGGTAATAAACTGTGGTGCCTGCTTCCAGGCCTGCTGTCTCATGAGGAGACAGCCCCTGAACGGTCCCTCGGAGATTCACAGGCCAGGAACACTTTCCCCCGGTGGGAGGGAAAGAGGCAGGACCACAGTTAAAAGTGCGCTTGGTCAGATTCCCCTGGGAAGTCTGTGTAGGATTGTGCACCCGTGAAGGGAGGTGGGGAGGATGGGCCAGAGGGTGCTGAGCCTGGGTACAGGCCAGGGCACATGGGGCATGCTGAGAAGATAGTCCACAGCACTTCTCTCCCCACCAACTGACTTAGCTACCAGGGGCTGGGAGTAAATGACTCCAGAGGGAGAAGCAACAGAAGAGTGACCTGTGGGCCCTGCACAAGACACAGTAAACCTGCAGTGCGTTTGTACACCTGCTGCCCCCAGCACCACAATCTCTGCAGAAGAGCAGCAGGCTTGAGCCATGAGAGTGGGTTTCTAGGCCGCCTTCAGAGCTGCTGCACAAGGCACAGAGCTGGATTCAGGACATGGCAGCTGCTCCCTCAGAGCTGGAACATGTGGCTGGGGCTGGCAGGAGCCACGTGGAGAGGGCAGGCACGGTTTAGGGGCTTTGTGCTTGATTCAACCTAACAGGCACCACAAAGGGCTGAAGGATTCTAGACCAGAGACTGGGTTACAGTCCAGTTATTTCTCAGTCATGCCAGTAGCAGAGTGTTTGGGCCAGAGGGAGTAGGGGGAGCATCAGGAATCCAAGGTGGAGGGGGGTGAGAACGGGGATCTGAATCAGGGCAGGGGGCTAGAGAAATGAGAAGAGGCTCCTGAGAGAGTTAAGAGCCAAGTGAACACAGTGCTGCCTGCACCTTCCAGACCCCAGGACCTACCCTCTGCGTTGGTCACCAGCCTGGGCAGCCCCAGGTCACACCCTGCTGGCACACAGTGTGCCTGCTTCCTGTGTGCCCATGGCAGCCCATCACTCCTGTCTGTGCACATGGCCTCTACTCCATGGAGCCCCTGGTAGGTGACCCTTCACAGGCCAGGTGTGCGTGAGTGGATGGGTGGGCAGAGGGATGGTGTTAGATGATGGGGAGGACTGCTGAAGATAGCCCCAGGGAACTGCAGAGAAGGGGACAGATGCTTGAGAGTTGGCAGCAGGCTGCTGGGCCCCGGAGACAGGAACAAAAGAGATGGCCAGCGTAGGCCCAGGGAGGAAGGGTCACACCATTTGGTGTGAGTTGGGAGATGAGCCCCTCTGTAGCTTCTGGGCACAAAGTGCTTAATGTAGGGTTCAGGGGCTCACTGAGCCATTAGGGGAGATGCAAGTCAGGCGCTCAGGGGAGCTGACCACTAAACTTGTCTCCAGCATAGAAGCTGACGTTCTTGAGAACAGGCAGACAAATGGCTGAATTTGCACCAGCCAGCTTCATACCCCAAGGCAGACAGGTCCTCCTAGGAACCTGGGGGCTGCTGTGAGTGTCTCAGCATGCTGGGGCCCAGCATCCCAGGGCTTCCCACCCATCTACCCCTGTACAGCAGGGCTGTCCTCCCCACTGGCGAAATTTCATGCACACCTCTAGTTGGCAAACGCCTGGGAGCACTACTGGCCAGGGGCCTGGCTCTGGGAGTCAGGACAGCCTTGTGACTGCTGTCTGTTATTTTGTAGGTGACTCCAGTCATGTCCCTTTCCTTAGGCTGAGGTGACTCAACTGTGACTCGGGTGGACCACCCAATCCCTTGCAGTCCCAGGGGCACCTTGCCACCACCTCAGGCAGTCCTCACCTGGGCCCCCATGAACTCAGGGAGCTCCCACCTCTGACCTGCGAGGTAGGACACTGGTTCAGCCCCTCACTGTGTTGCTGGTGCTGCCAGGAGGACTTGCCAGGATAGCAAGCCAACTTCATGCCTTGAGTCCATGACGGTATTCCTGGGGCCCAGATTTCTGGGGCTGGCCAGACACACGCAAATGGCACCCACCCAGGTACCGTGTGACCCCCAGGAGTCACTCCTGCTCCTTCCAGGCAGTAACCCTGGAGCCCCGTCCTGCACGCAAGCCCTTGGGCAAGGACTGCCTGCTGCTGTGTTCTGTCCTGGCCTGAAGGACAGCAGTAGATCCAGGGACAACCAGGGGCACAAGGATCTAATGTGCTTGGGTTTCCCCAGGAGGTGGGCACCCAGGATCTTCAGACAGGAGGCCACTGACCTCCCCAAGCTGGAGCCCAGAGGGGCCCAGGTGCTACACCGAGCTGCTGGACCCCCCTTTGAGCCTCTTGGTCCTGGGCCACTGCAGATGGCCCATCACAGTACTCTTCCTCAGGGAGGGGTCCCGGGGGCAGGGCTGAGGCTCTGTCTTATAGCGGTTCTGCTTGCTGTGAGCACTCGGGAAATTGCTGCTGAGTGAAGGAAGGACTGGCATTCACCTTCTGTGGCTACAGCACAGTTCCAGTCTGTACCGTGGAGTTTCTCACCAAAGAAGGCTTAGTGACAGGAACCAAGGTGACAAGAGCAGTGCACAAGGGACAACAGCTCTGGTGGGGGGATCTTGGCCTGCAGCAAAGCCTCTTTGTGAGGTTGGCTGGGCAGAGCTGGCCTGGCCTTGGGTTCAGGCCCCACCATGGGGGCAACAGGACTGAAGCAGAGCCAGGAGGGCAGGCTAGGCGGTGCCACAGTGCTTGGAGAGCGCCTGCGAGGCCTGGCTTCAGAAAGACCCCTCTATTTATGTGGCCTAGAGCTGGGCTGCCCAGGCAGACTAGAGGAGGGAGACAAGAAGCCAGAAGAGACGGAGATTTCCTGGGGGGAGACCGACAGCAAGGGTCAAAGTGCTGGAGACCTGCTGGGGTGTTGGAGGGGTGGGACTGAGCCTCCAGCACCCAGGGGCAGCTCCAGGCAGGGCACAGCCACCAGGGACAAGAAGGTGGTCTCTGTCAGCATAGTCCTCCTCAAGCACCACAGGCCACTGTGATCCTGCTGCTTCCATCCTCCTCCCCAAAGCCCAGAAAGCTGAAGGCCAGGCCCTTCCACACCTCCAGCGCATGGCAGGACTGTTAGGGGAATTGCTTGTCCTTTCATTTTCTTCTAACAAAGGGACAAAGACAGGAATGGCCCTTTCCCTGCATGTGTGTGTGTGTGTGTGTGTGTGTGTGTGTGTATGTGTGCGCGCACGCGCGCATGGGTGCTCATGAGAGAGTGAGAGGGAGGATGTCCCAGGGACTATTGTCACAGGCAGCCTATCTGCCTCCATGAAGCGGTGACTGTCCCTTTGTGTTCCCATCCCCCGGAGCAGCGCACTCCCCAGGTGCCTGGCTGCAGCTCTCTGGTAGCCTCTCTCCTGCCTGAGGGAGGGGCGGCCGATAGCGATCGAGAGTGGCATGTTGATCGATGGCGGGATCTCCAGGTTCCACTTACCCAGGCTGAATGGCACTTCATCAATAGCAGCCAGTTAACCAAGTCCTTAGTTACCAGCTGGTCTCATCAGCCCTCAGCCCTGGCCTCGGGTTAGAGCAAAACCCTTTTTGGAGCAGCTAGATTGGACCTGACGAAGATGAATGTCTAATGCACTAGGAATCTCCTCACTGCTGCCTGTAATAAAAAGCCTGCTCCGTAGATGCACCCCCCCTGCCAATGTTGCTCTGAAATTAAATATCAGGAGGACATATAATAGCCCAATTCCACACCAGGCCAATATTATCAGATTGATGTCAGCAGCGATAATAGAAGAAGGATAAGTTGATGAGATTCCATTTATTAAATAAAATGAAGAGCACACACAGAGGGTTTGGGGCTGCACGTGTGAGCAGGCATGGGGTGCGTGCCGCCGGAGAGTCAGCTGGAGGCTGAGAGAGACCCCTGGGTTTGCTCCCCAGGCCTCTCCCTGCACCAGCAGCTGAGGCAGCTGTGATGGGGAAGACACCACCCAGCCCTGGCCAGCAGTTCTCCTGACTCTGCTCTCTATTGTGCCCTTGCATGGCCTGTTGCAGCTGGTCCAGCAATGTGTTCCTGTCCTCCTCCTTCCCTCTCTGCCTGGGACCCTTGCCCAGAACCTCCCCGCCACACAAGGACAAACCAGTAAGCTTTGGCCTCCATTGCCATCGAGCCCTGTGTACCATGTGATTTGGGCCTGATTCTCTGTCTTCTTTGTACCTTTAGTTGTCTCTTCTTATGGGATCATGTGGACTTTTCTGAAGATAGAGTGGAGCTAAAATGACACAGCCTAAAGCCTGACATACCAGGCCCTTCTTCTGTCTCTCTGTTACTGCCCTGTGGCCTTGGGCAAGCCACCTGACCTCTCTCAGTCCCTACTGGCAGAACAAGACAGTAATGCCAGCTCACGGAGTTGGTGTGGATATTCCTAGGACCTAGCATGTGGCAGGCCTGGCAAGATGGGTTCTCAGAATGACCAGTGCCACAGGCCTGCCCAGACACGCTTCCAACTGGGCTGGAATATTCCACCCCTGCTGCGTACCACGATACAAATGCACCCTTTGTCACGTCCCCTCCCACAGCCTGGTCCTCACTCTGATGTCTCAGCACAGAAAGCTTCCTGGGAAGCAAGGAAGGGCCCCTCCCCTTGATCACCAGGTAAACCAGGACATGGCTGTTCATCTCTCAGTGTAGATGAGGCCTCACGGGGGCCAGGATTGGAACTCTGTGCAGAGATTGGCAGAGAGCCTCGCACACGGTAGGTGCTCACAGACATGCAGCAACTATGCTCAGGCCATGATTCAGGAGAGGATGTCACTCTCTGTTGGAAAGTGGACCCAGGGTCCATCTGCCACTGCCCACACTGCCCCAGGACCCCTCTTCTACTGTACATGCCTGACCAGGTAGATTTCCTAGTCTGCTGTCACCAAGTACCACAACTCATGTGCCTTCAAAGGCCTGAGTCCAGACCTCAGGTGCTGCGGTGGGGCTTCTGCTCCAGAGCCCTCCACACTTCTGTGCTGCTGGCAGTCCCCATGGTCCTTGGCTCGTTGGAGCATAGCTCGGTCTCTACCTCTGTTCTTAACTGGATTTCTGTGGGTCACGCTACCCCACTGTGATCTCAGCATCTACCGATTACATCTGTCTTAACCCTGTGCTCACATTCTGAGGGTGCAGGAAGGGCTTAAATTGTGAGGAGACCCCCCACAGTCTTGGTGGTGTGTAGAGAGTTGTCCCAGGCCTCAGCAGGATGCTTTCTCCTGGCAGCGGTTCTGGCTGTGCCCCATGCCTGTCCATTCTACTGTCCGCTAGAGTAGAGAGGACAGGCTTGTGCTATAAGGCTAGACACTGTGAATGCCACAGTAGATGAGGATGAATTTCCTTCCGGGCAGTGGATCACCACTGCTGGGGACCCAGTTTTCCGTCTTCCCCAGAGGGTCACAGTTCCAGCATTGACCGTTTTGCCAAGTCTGTGAGCCGGCTCTTACCAACCCAGTCTAAATGGTGTGGCCCAAGTCTTGGGTCCTGGGCCCTGTCTGAACTGGATCTTGAGTGGTCTCAGCACTGAGTTTGAAGGAAGAGGCACACTTTGAGGTCAGGTCCCACCCTGCAAGCCCAACATCTGCTGCACACCTCCCCAAAGGCTTCTGTGTCTCAGTGCTTCTCCACCAAGTACTGCCAGTACACTTTCTGCAAGTACACTCCACTCCACCTCAAGCCCGGCTCTGCCTCAGTCTCCCACGCCAGCAGCTACCACTAATGACAGCAGCACTTTGCAACACACGCTCTCATACACACACCAGTCCGGGCAGGCGAGGTCACTGTTCCCACTGCAAGATGTGAGAAATAGGGCCAGGACTTTCCTACCTTGCCCTGAGGCCTAAGAGACCAGGGACTCCACACACCGACTGGTGTGATGTGATTCCCTTCACAGCCACACAGACATTCAATCTTGAATGCAAAGCACATCTTTATTGCAATGAATGGCCCTCGGGTAGGGAGGGTCTGGGCAGAATTCTGACCCTGGAAAGTCTACCACACCCCATGAATACCTTTATTTATGCACTGGAAAAGCAGCTGTTGACAGGCCGAGTGTTGCTACAAATTGGAGCTGGTTTGTATGCCTGGTAAAGGGTGCAGGGGCTGGTTGATGGGTGGGCTGGGCCGGGTAGCCAGTGCCTCCTTTCATGAATGGCTTGACCCCAGCCCAGCCCTGCCTTGCTTCAGAGAAAGCACTCATTTCAGGAGTGATGCTCACCCTGTCTTATCCCATTCAGAGACTCTTTATGGACGAGTGGGTGAAATTTCTTCCAGTTGACATTTGCGTACTGTTGTCTCTTCACACTGTTTCTGATAAATCCCAGAGGGGAGAGGCCTCTGCGGGCCCAGAGGTGATACTGGTGTGCAGAGGCTAGATTTCACTGTGGCCCAGTTTCTCCTGACCTGGGAGCTCACTGGGTGTTCTGGGAGGTTTGCCCTCAAAAGGCACAGGGCCCTCATCTGAAGCCACAGAAGGAGGGCACAGGGACAGGGATCTGCTGTTCCTTGCTCATCATAGCCCTGCACTGTATGTCCACCTGGTCTACCTGGGGCACGTTTGACGCTCAGGTCAGGAAGCCTCACACCAGTTGACAGCTCAGGACAGCTGTACCTTTGCTGACCCCAGAGCTTCACCCCACCTGGCCTGGACACAGCCATGCCAGAAGACTCTTAAATACAGAAACCAAACCATTCTACCAGCACTTGGAGAGGGATGCGGGGTGACCCTGTGAACCCAGATGTGACTTGCTGCAGACACCTCTACAGTGGCAGTGGTAGTGGCAGTGGCAGATGGACACCAGGGAAGGGAGCCTCCAGGGACTAAAAGCTAGGGCTCCATCCAAGGGCTATCTGTCCTGCATATGAGGACAGAGGTGATGCAGAGACAAAACCCCCATGTGTCCTCCTCCGAAAGAGGCTCTGTGGGTGTGGAGCAGGGTGTAGGTGGATGTGCAGCCTTAGAGCTGGAGAAAGTGGAATGGAAAGTCCCAACGGCAGGGCAGGACTGGACCTTTGTGGCCACACCCCACTGCTGAGCTAAAGTGCCCCTGCATGTGGGTTCTTGTTCCCTAAGCCACTGAGTATTCTATTGCATGCTGTTCCTAACCAAGGAATTTGGTTTGGTTACATCATCATGAGATAATAATGGTGCTGCTTCATCCCAGTGTTGACGTCCTTCACAGCCACGTGTTTTAAACATAGAGGTGTGGGTGGGAAACAACAAGCTAACACGTCTTTCTTCCACGTGTCTGCAGTAGAAGGTGGTCAATACCCATCCTTCTATTGCTAAGAAACTTGAAGGACGTTTCTCTGCCTCTCTACACCTCCCTTCCGTGCCCTCCACCATGATGGGTATTGAATTCTGAACTGCAGCAGGGTACTGCAAGCCCACCTGCACTGTGGCGAGCCTGTGTGCGCCTGGCCACAGAGTCCACTCGGAAAGCAAATCGGGAGTAGAGTGACCCAGATGATGGAAATAAACGTGTCCTCCTGCTTCCTGGCACCGTGCCCTCACTTCATGTGTCTCAGGGCCCTCGTGTGCAAGGAGGCGGTGATAACTGGCAGCGTGTGCTGCAGGGCTGTGGTGAGGAGCGATGGGTGAGGGTGGGAGCACCGTGGGAGTGTGTGTTACCTGTGAGGGAGAAAAGCGGGAAGGGAGGCAGGACTGGAAGAAGAATCTGGAAGGAGGGGAACCAATCTGAGATAATACCACGTTTTGTTGTCCTTGTCATTTATTTTTGTTTCATAATTTTTAAAAAGTATGCATATTCATTCGTCATAGTTCCTAAGACTACTTTGATAAAGGAAGAAAGAAAGCTAGTCAAGTATCTCAAAGTATTTCCATGGTTATCTCTGAGAAGTATGAGTCAGAAAATGTTTTATTTTTTATTTTTTATTTTTTTTAATATACATAATTTTATTACAAATTTTTTTTTTAAAAACACAAAATGCAACATCCTAAAAAAACCCAAAACTTACTATTGGTACTAGTTCCTGCAAATTTGCTGTGCTACCACACACATGAAAGAAACCATTAAATATTTAGGAACATTCAACATCAAAAAGCTTTAAAATCTAACTGTATGTAGTAGCTCCTCAAAAAGCTACAACCTGAATTTTTTTAAAAAGTATTTTTTCTACAAAGAATTTTATCAGCTATACAAAAATCTGTACAGTTTTTATACTGAAGCTAATGTTGAGCTGCACTTGAATTCACATTCTTAGCAAAACAATTGCCTGAGCACACATTTACTCCACATGCCATTACAGGACAGCCATTTATTCTTCATCATCATCCTCCTCCTCCTCTTCCTCTTCTTCCTCTTCCTCCTCTTCCTCCTCCTCCTCCTCCTCATCTTCTGGTTCATTCTTCTTCTTTGAGCCTCTTGGCCTACCGGGACCCTTCTTTCCTGCTTCACTTATGCCCTTGGCACAGTATGCAGCAATATCCTTTTCGTATTTCTCCTTTAGCTTAGCTGCTTTTTGCTCATATGGTTGTTTATCTTTGGCTGACTGCTCAGACCACATTTCCCCCAATTTTTTTGCAGCATCTCCAGTGGACAGCCCTGGGTGTTCACTTTTGATCTTTGGGCGATATTCAGAGCAAAACAGGAAGAAGGCAGACGGTCTTTTAGGTGCATTGGGATCTTTCTTCTTTCCTTTCTTATCCCCACCCTTGGGAGGAACGTAATTTTTCATCTCCCTGTCATAGCGAGCCTTATCATTCTTGGCCATATCTTCAAACTTCGACTTTTCCTTCACTGACATGGTCTTCCATCTCTCCGAGCACTTCTTGGAGAACTCGGTGAAGTTGACCGAGGAGTCGAGGTGCTTGTTCTTGTGCTCCTCCCAGCAGATCTGCACGAAGAAGGCATATGAAGACATCTTGCCCCACGGCTTGTTGGGGTCTCCCTTGCCTATGGCAGTGCAGCCTGGTGCGAGCTTTTCCTCAGTCCCGCAGAGCGGCCGAGTCCTACTACGACGCTTCCTTCCTAGGGCTCCGGCGTGAACTGGTTTACCCGAAAATGTTTTATTTCTTTTTGCACATTTCTGTAGGTTCCCAGTTTTCCTTGTTTCGGCATCTTTCATTTTGAAATGAGGAAAACGGTCTTGTGTGAGAAAATGATTTCTGGGCACAATAGCACATGCCTGTCATCCCACCACTTGAGAGGCTGAGGCAGGAGAATTACCATGAATTCGAGGCCAGGCTGAATTACAGCGTGAGACCCTGACTCAAAAAACAAAAAACAAACAAACAAAAAGAATATGAATGCAATGTGTATATATCCTGTGGTTATAGCTCCTGAAGGTAGCTGACCTGGGTGCAGCCACAGGGCCATCTCAGACGCCAGGTCTGCACAGGGTCACTGCCCTTCAGGCCCCTTCTGGCCTCTGGAGGCCTCAGGCTGCAGCACCATGTGGAGCCCTAGACCCACAGCCCAGTGCTTGACACCTGCACCATGTGAGCCTCAGACCCCCCAGGGCTGGACCCCACTGTGTCCTCTACCACCTCGGATGGGTTACATGGGCACTGGGGGACTTCTGGGGCTTTGCTGGCCTCTGGCACAAGGGTGTCAAGTTAACGTGAGCCTCTTTCCTACCTGCCCACTGGGGAGTGTCCTGGCGCATGATGCCACGTGAACCAGCCTGCCTGCCCTTGTCACCCACAGGCCCCGAAGGGTGGAGCCCGTATGCTCAGGGCTGCAGGCCCAGATCCTTCGCTGCTACCGTGACCATGTGCAAGAGGTGCTGCTGTGCTCGGACCTGGTCAAGGCCTACCAGCACTGCGTGAGTGCCACCCACAAGGTACAGCTGCCTGCCTTGGGCACAGGGCCCTGCATGTGCCAGGAGAGCTTCCTCAGTCACCTGCCACTTCAGAGCTTCTGCCTGCTGGCTCCCATGAGTGCCTCAGACTCTGCCCAAGGAGAGCCCTTGTCTTCCAGGGGCCAGCACCAGCCAGGGGCATCCGTGTGCCCAGACTCCCTGCCTTTGGGGTCGGTGAGTGAGGAGGGGAGGTTGGTCAAGTGAGGGCAGGGACAGCCTCGTGGAAGGAAGAGGAGCGGAGCAGCTGCTGGACCAAAGGGGAGCCGGCCCAGGCCGTTCTCATACCAAGAGGTACCCAAGCCTTCCCTTGCCCTCTGGTCCTGCAGCAGCTCTTGTCCCTCTTCTGCTGTCTGTGGCTGCTATCCTCTCTTCTGGATGGTTCTGTCCTCCTACCCAAGCCCCACTGGGTCTTCTGATGTCATAGGCTACTCTAGGATGTAAAGTCTTTCAAAAAGTGTAGGATAAGGCTGTCTCCCTCCAGGAAAGCTGTTGCTTTGAGGGGTAGGAAGTAGTACTGAGGATTAAATCCGAGGCTTCACACATGCTAGGCAAATGTTCTACCACTGAGCTATGTCCCTGCCCTTTTTCTTTCTTTTTTTTTTTTTTCTTTTTTTTTTGTGGTACCGGGGATCGAACTCAGGACCTTGCACTTGCCAGGCAGGTGCGGTGCCACTGAACTACATCCCCAGCCCCAGCCCTTTTTCATTTTATTTTGAGATGAAGTCTTATTAAATTACCTGGGCTGGCCTCAAATTTGTGATCATCCTGCCTCAGCCTTCCTACTGCCTGGGATTACAGGTGAATGTCACCACACCTAGCAGAAAAGCTTATTTTGCCAGAGTAGGAGACAAGCTGCTTTAGGTGCCTGTAATGGAAAGGGCTGAGGCCTTTTGGGCTGAGAGGGTCCCCTGATGGTAGAGCGCTTTCACAGTGTGCCTAAGACCCTAGGGTCTGTCTCCAGCACTACAAAAAATAAAAATAAAAAAGGCTGAGGTTAGAGGCTGTGTGCTCTCGGGCTGTGTCTGAGGGCTCTCCCACTTACTGTATAGTCCCTTGGGCCTGGGCCTTGTGAGTGTGCCCAGGCTGGGACTCCACTCTGTTCATGCCCGCTGGGCATAGCCCACACCAGCGCCCCCAGCCCAGTGGCTGCCCTGCGGGATGGGTGGGCATGGAGCCTCAGTCAGCCCTCACAGTGTGAAGCCCAGGGTAGAAGCAGAGGAGGGAGAACTGCTTGCCTGATTTCAGGGCAAGCACAGAAGGGGGTGTGCCACCCCCACTGACCTTGGACAGAGGAGCTGGGCACCCAGCAGGCAACCAAGGATTCGGCCCCACCATAGGTGGTCCCCTCACTCCCCCTGCTCCCAGCCCGGGCCTCTGTCCCTCCTCCTGTTCCCCGAGGTCTGTGGCGGTTCTCAGCCCTGCTGCCCCCACAGTGTGTCCTTAACAAGCACGTCTCACCCATGTGTCTTCACTGCACCATTGATGATGAGGCAGGCAGAATGCAGTTAGCTCCAGCATTCCTGGGGTCCAGAGGCCCGACAGACTCTGGGACGCTTCCTGACCCTCACCCCACTGCTATCAGAGAGCACACTGGAGATGACCAGCTGGCCATTGCGGAAGCCAACCAGGTGCCTGTGCTGTTTGGAGCCCACGAATGTCATGCCAGGACAGGGTGCTCGGCTTCAGCCTTGGCGCCTGGATCTCGAGTGGCACCCTATGCCTGAGTCACAGTGAGGCTGGAGAAATCCTCACCACCCTCTGCCAGTCCCCACCACATGAGGCTCCTGACCAAGAGGAAGGACCCCAAGAGGAATTTGCTTCTAGAAGCGGCCAGATGGCAAGGGACAGAGGCCTTTGTGGTGGAACAGCTGGGTGGTCACAGAACTGCTTCCCGCACCGAGCTCCAGAGACAGCTCAGACACCCAGAGCACCCCAGGCCCAGGGCCGAGTAACTGTGCATGGAGTGTGCTGAGCTGTTAGGGTGGGGGCGTAGGGCAGCCTCAGTGAGCAAAGCAGAAGTGGAGTGAGACTGTGCTGTGCCCTAGGTGGAGGCTGGCTCTAGGCCAGCTTGGGAGCCCACAGTGTCCTGGCAGCTGGGATTGCTGTGGGAATGTGTCCCTCGAGGGGCTGCATGCTGCTGGGAATGGAGATGGGAGCAGGGCTCGGGGGCCACTGGGAGCAGAGGCTCAGGGGGCAGCAAGGGCTGTAACTAAACTCTGATCTTTCCTTTGCAGGGCTGAGGAGCAGCCACCACACCTGGCCCTGGGCACCAGCTTGCAGCTCTGACCCAGGGACCGGCCATGGGACCACAGGCACAGACCCTGGGTGACGCCACTGTGCCATGCTCCTTCCCAGGGGCACCTCATGTCCTCTGAGCTCGGCTGCCATGTACTTAGGAAATAACGTGCTGCTGTCTGAAAACAAATAAAGCAGATGCCTTTGTTTTCAGTCATTCTCTCACCCGCCAACAGGCCCTGCCACTTGCTTTGTGTTCAACCCTGTGCTGGACACCAGTGCTGCCGAGCTGAACGAGATGGGCTGCTCCCCTCGGGGAGTCCCCGGCCTGGCAGGGGAGATGGCACGAAGCCCGTGATTACCTGGCAGCAGCACAGGGCCACAGCAGGTATGAGAGGGTGGAGGGAAGCCATTCTCCCTGGGGCTGGGCAGGAGACAGGCCAGTCTCCTGGGGAGGTCCCATCTGCCCCTGGGTGTGGAAGATGACCAGGGTCAAAGGGCAGGCCAGGCACTGGGTGGAGCCTGACATGAGGCCATTGCAGCCTGTGCCTGGGTGGAGCAAGGAGTTAGGGGTGGAGCATGTGGTCCTCTGATTGCTCTGCACAGGCATGGGGCCAGAGCGAGGCAGTCCCCCTACCTCGCCGCAGCAAGTGTGGAAAGCAGTGTCAGCCACGTGCTGGCCAACAGCGGCCACCTGAGATGCCCCTCCAGACACTCTGGGCATTGAGGGAGACATTTCAGCCAGTTTGAGAGAGCGTGGGGGGGCAGAAGGGGCCTGCTGTGCAGAGGGGCCACTGCTTGCCTAGCTTATTGACCTTCTAAGTGACATCAGAGCCATCCTACTGCGCACCGCCACCCCTTCGGAGGCTCCCCCAGAAGCCTCCAACCAGGAGCGACTTCAGAGGCTCGGTGGGACCCCGAGTGCCAGGTGTGCACCTTGTGGGGTAGTGCTGCCTGAGTCTGAGCAGCTCGCTCTGCGGGGAACAAACCTTCTCCAGATGGCTGACTGTGCAAGGCTGAGCTGCCTGGCCCCTGGCTTCCCCTCTGCTGGGCCCTCTCACAAGCCTGGGGACATTGGTAGGTCACAGCAGGGCGTCCCGAGGGCCTCACTCAGATGAGCAAGTGGGGCTGGGCAGCTTCACCAAGTAGTTGGTGCTTAGCAGCTCAGGGTCCAGCACAGCAGAGAAGGGCAGCCAATGCCCGCCTCCTCGCCCTCTGCCCACACCCTGCTGTGCCCGGTTACTGGTAGCCAGGGTGTGGCACTGTCACCACTGGCCTCAGGGAAGTGGCCCTGGAGCTCACGAGCACATAGTGTCCTGGGAATGGTGACAGCAGCAGCAGTCCTGGGCCTCACTTGGGGCCCAGTTGAAGATCCCCAGAGAGGGGTGTGGGAATGGCCTCAGGAGACATGCAGGGCAGGCTGGGAAACCAGCCTAGGGCAGCCCTTCTCTAGGCTCAGGCCTAGGGGTAGGAGGGAGTACGCACAAGATAAGGGCAGCTCTGCAGGTGCTCACACGAAATCCCGTCCCCCTAGACCTCCCTCTCTCCCTGCTGTCATAGTCTGGGCCCAAATTGCCCAGGGCCACCCCTGCCCCTCTTCCCTGTAGGGCTGTGGAAGACAGATTATAACAAATTTGGTTTAAATATCATAATGGGCTTTTGTCTGTGATTCTAGAGTCGGCAGCACCGCATCCTATGAAGTGATGAGTATTCGAGGAGCCAGCCAGGCAGGGGAGGTTGCTTTTATAGATAGAAAAGTGCTGGGAGCAGCACTGGGATCAGAAAGTAACCCAGCTGTTTCGCAGTTACTCTCCTCATAGTTTGAACTGGGACTTCCTTAGCCTGGGCTCTGGTCAGCACACCCCTTTTGAGTGGCTGCTGTGAATCTCCTGTGTTTTGGAAAGCTGGCCAGTTTCAGGGATCAGCTTGATGACATGGCACCTAGGTGAATGACTGCTCTGGTCAGGGACTGGAGGCCTCTTGGAAGTCATCTTCTTTTTTTCCAGTACCCTGGGAATTGAGCTCAGGACCTTGCACTTACAAGGCAGGCACAGCGCTGCTGAGCTATGTCCCCAGCCCCCTGGATATTGTCTTTGACAGTGCTCATAGCCCTGTCCCCATAACCCCAGCTCACGCCTCTTCTCAGGACCTTGCTGGATCTCCAGGAATGTCCTCTCAGTGTTGCTCCTCCCTGGCTGGGGCATGGGCCCCTTCCCAGGCTTCTGCCCTCCTTCAAAGTGTGCCTGAGCTCCTCTCCTCAGCACCACCCAGGGCCGGGCCCTCTACAGGCAACTCCACACTCTTTCTCAGCTGTTGGCTGTGAGCTCTACTCTGGTGCCTTCTCCCCTTGTAGGAGCTGGAGGAGGGTGGGAGTCCTTGGCTGAGAGCTGGAACAAGAGGGTTCTTCAGAAAACTTCAGCTGCTTCTAAAAGACAGGGTGCAGAGTAGACCAGCAGAACCTAACAATCTTGGACACAGTATTAGCTCTTTTGTACATGGGGAAACAGGCTTAGGCCTAAGCTGACAGGAGACAGAGTTGGATGTGAACTGGGGCCTGGGGCCTGCAGAGCCCGCGTTCTTCCTCAGTGCCCTATGTGCTCCTCCTGCCCTGCGCCCATAATGGGAGCCCAAGGAGAAGGCATGGTGTGAAAGCTGGTCTCACTCGTTCCCTGTCCCCCATCACTGAGTGGTCCCAGTAAGAGGCTGTGTGCCCCTGCGTGCTGAGAGAGGGGCAGAGCTCTGTGGAGGGCCCAGGCCTGGGTGGAGCCGAGAAAAGGAGCTTGGGCTCAGTGGGAAGAGGGTAGTAGTCTGGGAAGGGGCCCGCGCCCCAGCCAGGGAAGTGCAGCACCAAGAGATCCAGCAAGGTCCTGGGCAGAAGAGTGGGCTGGGGGCACAGGGGTGGGGCTAAGAGCACTGTTAAAGATGATTTCTGGGAGGCCTCCAGTCTCTGACCAGAACGGAATCACTCACCTAGACGCCACGTCCTGAGCCCCCCCCGCCCCCCCGCAAAGCACCCATGACTGCTAATGGTGAAACACCAGCTAGTGGTCCCGGGAGAGGCCTGGAGGAAGGAGCTCTTTGGATCTCTAGACAGACCAGCAGTCATGCGCATCTCTCCTGGTGAGCTCCTACCTGTGCTAGGAGGCCTAGATCTGGGGGGCCCTGTGGCTAGGATGCTGCCCTCAAGTCTCAGCATCACCAGAGGACTGGGGTATGTTGACTTGATTCTAGCAGATTCTCTCCCCAGGCGTTTTCTGAGGACTCGGACTGAGGCAAGGGAATGAGCCCAACTGTGTGTAATGTGTGCATGCTGTGTCTGCAGGGTCTATGTGCACACATCAGCCTGGGGAAGAGCGCAGGAGTGTGATTTGCCACATACTGTCTGCGTGTTAAAGTTTGCAGGTATGATTGCACACAGGGTTCTGTGTGCACATGTGAGTGCACATAGGTCTGTGTACACATGGCCTTCTGTCCCTCATATCCAAATCTCTGTGCACACATAGCAAGAGTGTCTATGTGTGCATGTGTGTCTGCACTCGTGTGCACACCTGAGTATGTCCATGCACACATGTGAGCTCCTCTGTGTGTCTCCAGCTGTATGTTTTCACATCCATGCGTGTGGACTTGAGTCTGCACAGGCAGCCAGCATGCTCAGCAGAGCCAATGCCCAGGGGCCCCTCTGTCTGGGACTCAGCCATTTCCCTGACTTCCTGGAGCCAGAATCCAGCTCTTTCCCCATCTTTGCTCCTTGCCTTCTGCAGTGTGTGTGTGCGTGCATGCACATGTGTGCATCCTGCATCTGCATCTCTGCTGCAGTATGAGTGTGCCTGTGGCATGTGTGTGACACTCATGTGTGCATGGCATGTTGATGTGTGTACCTGCACCTTCAGGGCCTCCACATGGCCATGTGTGGTTGAGGTTCCTCTCAGCATGGCCCAGGGAAGGAGTGTGTCAGGCAGGTGTGCACAGGAGGCAGACACTTCATGGTCATACTCCAGCTGAGAAATTATTAAAAGGAAATGCTAACTGGGCATCGGGTGTACACCTCTAATCCCAGCTACTCCAGAGACTGAGGCAGGAGGATTGAAAGTTTGAGGCCAGCCTGGGCAACATAATGAGGTTGTGTCTCAAAATAACAGTAGAAAGAACTGGGGTGCAGCTCAGAAATAGAGCATTTCCCTAGCATTCACAAGGCCCTGTGTTCAATCCCCAGTACTGCCAAAAAAAAAAAAAGAAAGGAAAAGAAAAAGACAGAAAAGGGGGCATACTAACACTGCCCACTTGGTCACCGGGGGAGTAAATGTTGGCTGCATCATTCAGTCTGCCCATTGAAGACAGAGGGGGTCCGTGCTCAGCAATGGCCAGAGAGGAGGTGGAGAAGCTGAAAACACAAATGGGCCGGTGTGAGTGGGGGAGATGAGCAGCAGCGGAAGCTCCCATCACTGTCTCTGCAGGGCTGGGAGAGGCGGGATCCCCCATGGAAGCTGGAGACACAGCTGCAGGAGAGGGCTCTGGGAAGGGGGAGAAGCAAGCTGGCTTCACCGCCCCCTCCAGCCCTTCACCACCTCCCGAGGCTGAGTCCAGTGGGAAGCCAGGGACCAGCGCCTGTGAGAGACAGCCTGCAGCCACCCCGCTGGAAAGGAAGGGTCTGAGGAGCACTGTGGGGTGTGGGCCGGGCACATGTGTGTGCGTAGATGCACATGGACTATGAGTGTAAATGGAAATGTGTTCGTATACCTGTGTGTTCATACCTGCATAGGCAGATCACAGCTTGCAAACAATGGTACCAGTAATGAAACCTGGCATTTATCAGATTTTTACCATGTTCCAGGTGCTGTGCCTTCTGTAAATAGGCGCTTGTTCAAAGACTCACACAACCCTGTGGGCTAATTACAGCTGCTGTCCTCCTAGTCAAAAACACAGGAACAGAGAGCGCGGGTAACTTACCCAACATCTCACAGCAGGGCTCAGGCCAACATTGTGGCTGCTGTTGGAGGAGGCATCCCGACTGCATCCTGGGGCAGGGCTTGGAGACATCCAGAGCCTCACTCTGCCTGCCCAGGGAGCTCCCTGGGGGGAAGACAGCCCCAGGTGCAATAGCTGCAGCGTATTCCCCACTACTGGCCTGGAGGGGCCCAGGGACACCAGATCAGGGGCTAAACCAGTAAGGGGGCTGTGAGCCTGTGAGGTAGGTAAGACCAACCTTGCCCCAGACACTCCCCCCAGCCCAGTCCTTCCACAGCCACTGCCACCCCAGGTGCATGTGCAGCACTGCAGGTGCCGAGGGAGGGGCAGGGGCAGCAGCAGGAAGGGGCACAGTGGTCACTTTGATCACTGCAGCAGAAGGTGCATCACTGTGACCTGGGAGGGCATGTTTCTTTTTCTTTTGTTTTGGTAGCACTGAGGATGGAATCCAGGACCTGGCACCTGGTAGGCACTCACTGTACCACTGAGTGACATCCCCAGCCCTTCCTACTGTTATTTTGAGACAGCATCTTGCTAAGTTGCCTAAATTGGCCTTGAATTTGCAGTCCTCCTGCCTCAGCCTCCTGAGTAGCTGGGATTACAGGTATCTGCCATGGTACCCAGTAGCATGAAAAGGTACGTAAACAAAAAACCAAAATCCCACAAACTCCCTCTGAATACTATTTATCAGAGGCATCAGCTTTTTCTCAAGGGCACACATGAATTGAAGATAAAGCACAGACAAAATGCACTTGGATGCACCTAAGAAAGCTGGGGTGCCTATATTGGTAAGAGACAGTACTTCGAGGCCAGTATTCTGAGTGATTATGGGGAGCTTTTCAGATTATAAAAAGGACAACTCACAGGAAGACTTCAGAGCTCTTCCCCTAACAAGAGCTTCAAAATGTCCAGATCCAGGCTGGCAGAACGGAGAAAGGAAGTGGCAGAGTCCACAGCCATCTGGGAGATGAGAGAGTCACACAGGTGCCCAGCAGTCTTGACACTGACCTAAGAACTGAGTTCGTGTCTCATGTACACAGGTGCCATGTCCGGGCTGTTGGTCTAGGCGCCTGCCCCATCTCTTCAGCTCTTTGTTCATAGCCCAGCGCTAAGACAAGAATATTTGGAGCCGAGGTACCACAGCCACACAGACCCAGCCTGGTTCTGAGCCCTGCTGAGAGCTGCAAGTGGCTTCTGAATCTTGAAGCCACTTTCCTCATCTGGAAAATGGAGATACTGACAGTGGAAGTGGCCATGCTTAGCACTCAGTAGTAGGGTGCAGGAGGCTCCAATGTGGTCCCTTCAGACCTGCTGCTGCTATACAACTGTCAGCCCTTGGCCCAGGGCACTCCCCTGGCAACCCCATAGGCTCACGTGAGCCTTAGTGTCACCACTCAGGGAGCCCAGGTATTAACATTTGTCCTCAGTGACCTCCAGGTTGGACCCAGTCCATTTCCTCTTGGGCTTCGAGGCAGGCAGCAAAGAGACATCAATGGTCAGTTGTGGACCAGGCCTCTGGGGGGCCCAGGAGCACGGGTCAGAAGGGCTGTGTTGAGGAAGTGAGGCCACAGCCAAGGTAAGAGGCTGAGCTGAGCTGGAAGGCTGGAGCAACTGCTTGTGAGGACGGTGTTTACTCAGATGGCAGAATGCTGGACGTGGCCTGGATGCCAGCCATGGGGGTACAGCAGACACAGCACCATCCATGTGTCCATCCACAATGCTCCACTGTTCCCAGTGGCAGCGAGTGTATCAACATGACTCTGTCCACTCTTGGATCAAAAGAATTTCCTGCATGCGTAAAAATGTGTGCACACCCAAAAAGAAATGCCAGAGATTTATGCACCAGAATGTCACCATGCTTTTCTCTGGGGGACAGGATTAGGAGTGTGTTTTTCTAAGTGACTGTTATTTTCTGTTTTAAACAGACCTGTCATTTTTTTGTAAGTAGCCCCAGGCTGGAAGCCCCCTTGCCCCAGTGTAGACAGAAGATGTGGCCCCATGGGCCTGTGGACGGTCATCCTCTCATCCAGGGCACCCAGACATGAGCTGCTGGTGCACAGGGCTCTTGTTCAACCCCAGACAGTACCTGGGTCACTTGAGGTGCTTTTCCTGCCTGCTGCAGGATGTGGTGGGGGCACATATCTTGCTGACAAGGAGAAATGGGGAGAAGGGTGGGGCAGAGGCCTAGAGTGCCCTGAGGGACCCCGCCGCCATTGGGACCACCGTAGCAGGAGAGTAAGTGTGGGCTCTGAGAACCTGTTGTGTGCCATTGCCCTCCCCCCACACTGCTGGGAAAGGCCTGCCTTAGAGTAGCGTGCAGGTCAGCAGAAGATGGACCAGGGTAAAAATAGATTCTGCAGGGGTTGAGAGCCCTTGCCCAATACCCACATCTTCAAGGAGGAGAGGTTTGTTTTGACTTGTGGTTACATCCCATGGCAGGAACCATGCTGGAGGGGCCTGAGCAGAGGAGAGCAGCTCACAGCATGGCTGCCAGGAAGCAGAGAGCAGAGGGAGAGCTAGGGAGGGAGCTGCACCCGCTAGGCCACCTCCTGACAGCACTTTTCACAGCACCTCATGATCCCTTCAGCCTTCAACAAGCCCCACCTCTGAGCACAGCAGAGTTTGGGGGCCTAACACCCTGGCTTTGCTCCCCAGCACTGAAGGAGAAAACGTAACCCTGCAGAATCAAAGGCCTGCAGAAAAGTAGCAGGGCAGGCCTGCCTGTGGAGGTGACTGGGCTGTTGGTGCCAGCCTCCTCCGTGTTGGGGTTCCCACCCCAGACCCAGGTGAGCGGAGATCAACACCAAGTTGCTCTTAAGAAAAAGCATTCCCACCTCATATGTGATAACCTGCCTCATTAAATTTAATGGGCTGGTTATTCCTGTTAAATAAACATCAACTAATTATGAAAAACGTATTTACCAAAGTTTGACTATGGAATGTATGAACCAATTACATGGTTATTCAGCCTCAAAACACATTCAGTAATAAGGCGGGGTGTGGACAGCAGCAGGGAGGCCTGCAGAAAGTGTCCCTCTCCCTCTCCTGCCTCCTCTCCAGGGCTTGCTGGGCCTCAAGAGCACCAGGATCCTGGAGAATCAGGGCCAGGGCGCACTTGGGTCTGGTATCGGACAGACCCTCAGCTCCCAATGATGCAAGCAAAAAGAGCGAGTTGGCTCAAGTAACAGAAAAATCCAGAGCAGCCAGGCTACAGAGGCACATGCCTGTAATCCCAACTACTTAGGAGGCTGAGGCAGAAGGATCACAAGTTTGAGGCCAATCTGGGTAATTTAAAATTTAAAAAAGGCTGAGGATGTAGCTCAGGGGAGGAGCACTTGCTCACATGTGGCAAGACCCTGGATTCCATTCCCAATATCACAAAAAATAGTAATAACTAAAACGAAAAATGGCCTAACCCGTATGACCTAGCAGGGGAGGCATGAAGGAGCCCTTCTGCAACCCCCACCCTGTGGCTGCAGACAGACAGACAACCCAGTGTGTAAGTGGTTAAAACCACTTTGGAGAGGATGTGGCCAGGCCTTACAAACCTCTACCCACAACTATGCTGCAGTACACAGGGAGAATGAACACGTGTGTCCTCTCAGTGGCACGGACACAGATGGTCCTGCAGCTCTTCCCAGTGACCACCGGGCCAATCACCATGGGCAGCCATGCAAAGTAGAAGTTTGTTCCTGTAGTGAGATATGATGCAACAGTGAAAAAGAACACAGAGCCCCCAAAACCACCTGGACCAGTCACAGACATCACATGTTGATGAGAAGCCAGCACAGGATTCCCAGCTATAGCCACTTCCGACAGAGGACCACTAAAAGTCATCTGCACCAACACCTCTGTCACAACTGTGTCCTCTGGGCCTCACCGGCTGCAATCCAGGTACGGCCAGGTGTACTGTTCTCTTCTGGAGCCTGGGCCCCTTCCAAGCCCACCTGGCTGGTGGCAACATTCATCCCAGAGGGGCCATCTGTTTTGTTATTTTCTTTCTTGCACAAAGGGTCTTGGTGTGTAGTTCAGGGTGGCCTCAAACTTGTAACCCTTCTGCCTCAGCCTCCCAGAATTCTAGGATTACAGGCGTGTACCGGCATGCCCAGCAAGGGGGAAGGGAAATCTTTTTGCTGACTATCTGCTCCTAGAGGCCACCAGCTGTCCCCTGCCTCGTGACCCTCCCACAACATGCACTCTTCACAGCCAGCAAGGGACTCTCTCAGATGGCATAAGGTTGGCACAAGAGAGGCGCCCCTCCCTCTTTGCCCTCCCTGGCAGTCAGAAGCAAGCCACATGCCTGAGGAGGAAGCACTGCACAGAGGTGTGATGCACGAGGGCACCCCAGTGTGTGTCCAGCCCCACAGTGGATCACCCTACTTGCATAAAGTTCAAAGACCAAAGTGGACAGAGCTCGTCTCGGGTAGTGGGAGTCGGGCCGTGTTTGGGGTGGGTTAGCTACCCACTTTGAGGGAAGGAGAGAGCCTTCATTTTGTGACCATCACACACATAAATGTGTGTAAGTGTAAAAATACATTGGTCTCTATGACTAAGGATTGTGGGCTTTATTGTAAGTAGACAAAGCAGGGAGGGAATGGAAGCGGTGAGCAGGAAGGGGAGGCAGATCTTGAGGGAGCTCTAACAGAAGGATCTCCAAAAATCTATTTGTAGGAGGAAAAAAAGGAAGAAAACACACCCAGATGAAGGTCCTGGCTGGGCGTGCAGCTTGTGTCTTTGGAAAAAGCAGAGGGCAGGATGTCTCTGGTCATCCCAAGGCTCTTCCCAAGGCCAATGTCTCAGGGACACATTAAAGACTGCTACCAGCTGTGTGTGGCCTGGGGCAGGGGCCAGTGGAGACTGGTGTCTCCTTGTGCGTGATCCAGGGCACTACTTGAATTCTTTACAAACAGCATATATTTTAATGACTAAAACAGCTTTTTTAAAAGGCATGTGACTTGGAGGTGGAGGCTCTGAAGTTGTCCCCAGGATGAGGGGTGTTCCGGGTCAGTGTGTGTGTGGGGTCTCTTGTATTTCCCCTCACAAAGTCACTCGTGGAAACCCCCAGTCAGCCCACGGGGCTGCCAGGGGCATCCTGGTCAACAGGTGGGGCTAGCACACCTAAGAATGCTCAGAGGATGTGGAGAACTAGACATCTGGTACATTCCTGGAGCTCCCGCTCCCCCAGCTCTGCCTGCCTGTCCTCAGGCATTCTGGGAAGTGAGAGTGTCCTCCGAATGAAGGAAGCTGGGTCTCGTCAAGGCAAGATTCTAGCTGAGCCTGTGATCTCCACCCCTTGTTTATGTCTGGCATCTTCTCTGATTGACTACTAAATATTTTACATGTCATTTTAGTGTTTGTCCCTTGAACCAAAAAAGCTCCGCCTGCCCTGGAAGGAGTAGGAGGGACTTTAGGGAGGTGCGCAGGTCCCTGCCTCTCTCTCCTGCCTCAGCCCATGCCCCAAAGCCTGGCCTGGCCCAGCAGATGCTCACAGCATTGGCTGTGGGGAGGACCCTCTGCTAGGCACAGGAGAGGGGCAGCGGGGGCCAGGTGCGGGTGACGAGGCAGTGCTATGGGCGGGCAGCTTCCCATAAGAGGGAGCACTGCTCTAGGCAGCCGAGGTCAGCAGGGTGACCTCAGGGAGGAAGCGGGTCCAAGGCAGAGGTTGAACACCCCACACACTCATGGTGGATTAGGAAACTCACAAAGACGCGCCTGATGCCTCACTGTGAGACAGGAAGAGGGGTTAGGGCAGGGAGGAGGCCTCTGCTCCCTGCTTTGTCAAGGCACATCTTCCGGGGTCACGGTGCTTCTTTATGCCTCTGTTTCCACATCAGAGAAAGGGACAGCCACTGCTACTCCCTGCCCACTGGTCGTTGTGCCTCAGAGTGTAGCGCAGGCTGGCCCTTCACAGGCCTCCTCTGGTTCTGAGCACCCCCAGAGCCTGCATGATTTGCCTTGCGAGCCCCCCAAAGCATAGAGTAGTCACATCAGGAGGGAACCCAGAGGGACTTCTGGTGAGACTACAGCCATTCCTTCAGTGGAGGCCTCCCTGGAGGGGGCACACAGGGAGCAGGAAAAGCCTCCTGGAAACCCTGGTTTCCCTACTTCTCTCCACTCCCACCCTGGAGTCAAATCAACAGCGCAGGCCATGGGCAGCCACAGAGAGCGGGCTGTGGGCTGGAAAGGCTGTGCACAGCTGGGGCCGGGCTGAACCTGGCTGAGGGGCCTGGCTACCTGCCTGTGTGGTGGCAGGCTGTGGCTGTATGGACCCTCCCTACATTCACCTTGCAGGTAGGCAGGGTGGGCAGGGTTTGGGCCCGCCCCCTGGAGCCCCCACCTGGCTCCCTGCCCCTTCCCTTCCCTCCCCTCTGTCTCATTCTGAGCCCCAAGCTCCTGTCCCAAGTCCTGCTGTCTGAAGCCACAGGGCTGGAGAAGCAGTGTGGAAAGGCTGCACAGACACAGAGAGGGGCCCGAGGAGACCCAGCCCTGGGTAGTCTTCCCAGCTGCACCAGGAGCCATGCCAGGTGATGCCCAGCCAATTGTCTACCAAGGAGAACCCATAGGCAGCCAAGATGTTGGAAACACCACACAAACCCGTCCAGATGCCCTGGCTGTTCACATGCTGTGCTCCCCATAAGAAGGATGGGGTCCCTGCCTCATGAGGCTTCCATTCTGGGGTGATGAGTGATCGATAGCTAAGCAGTGGGGAAAATATGAGGAGACTGTGCCGTAGTGAACCTCAGCGGGGAACCTCCAGTGGGGCAGTTTTACCCTGAGGAGTTGGGGGGGGCTCCAGAGAGGCATTGAGGGCTGAGTCCCAGGGAACAGGGGCACCAGCTGAGGGAACCAGAATGGGGATATCCTGAGATCCCATGGAGGCCTCTGCTGAGGGGCAGCAGCCCTGGTGGCCTGGGAGCTCTGGCAATGCACAGGGGCAAGCTCTGCCCAAGAGGCTGTGCCAGCAAAGAGCCGGGCCTAGTGTCAAAGCAACAGCTGAGGTGTTTTTTTATGATTTTCTATTTTGAAATAATTGTTATAATTGTAGACTCCCATAAAGATGGGGGGAAAAAAGCTCTCAGATACCCTACCCAGTTTCCGCCAGTGGTCACATCTTACACAGCATCAAAGCCAGGACATCAACAGTGGTATATTGAGAGCACCTGGTTGTGGGTCATTTTACTGGGCATGTGGATTTGTGCAACTGTCACTAAGATCCAGGTAAAAGTTACAGGACTCTTTCTTCACCACACAGACCCCTTCCCCATTATTACCACAACCAACTCTGGCCTAATGACGGGTCCGTTTCCTGTTCCAGTAACAAATGACTGCAGACTGATTGAGTTATAAACAGAGGAGACCCATGTCGGCTCACGGCTCTGGAGGTCCCAGGTCAAGGGCATTGTGTGGCAAAAAGCAGGGTGTGTGTGTGTGTGTGTGTGTGTGTGTGTGTGTGTGTGTGTGTTCTGATCTCTC
>NW_004624900.1:2778882-2854913 GCF_000247695.1 Heterocephalus glaber
GCCCCATTCATGCTGGGCAGCGGCCGTGCGGCCACGCAGCGGAGCCCGGGCGCGGCGGCCTTGGCCTGGGCGGCCTGCGCGGCTTCAGCGGCCCCGCAGCGGGTCGGGTGGCAGCGGGGCGCGGCGATGGCCGGCAGCGGGGCGCGCCCCGGGGCGGCGGGTGAGTAGGGGCGCAACTTTCCCCGCGGTGCTGCGCGGCGGGCGGTGGGCGGGGAGCCGGGCCGGGCGCAGGGCCGGGCCGGGCGCGGTCGGTCACCGGGACTCAGGCCGGGCCGGTTGGCTTTCCTGGCGGGTGTGCACCGTACCGGGCGGGGGCGCCTCGCTGCGCCGGGCAGGGGGCGTGCGCGGGGACTGCGGCGCGCGTGTCCGCGGCCCGCGTGTCCCTGCGGCGGGGCCCGGCGTCCGTGTATGTCCGGGCGCGGTTGCGGCGCCGGCGCCGATCAGACCGCGGTCCCAGGCCCCGCACGGCCTCCCCTCCCTGGCCTGGCCTGCCCCAGCCCCGCAGCAGCGCTACGGGACAGCGGGCGCGGCCCCTCCTCCGCGGCGGGGAAAGTTTGCGCAGCCTGGCCGGGAGGGCCCCGCGGGTGCCAGGCTGGCGAGCTGGACCTGGGCTGCATCGCGGCTGGACCTCGGTGCTGGCGGGCATCGGGCCGGCGGGCTCCGGCGTGGGCAGGGCCGCGCGAGCGGGCCAGGCTGGGGGCTGCACCCTGGGCGCGGGTGGAAGTTGGAGCTGCTCTGCGGCCCACGTCCCTCTCAGTCCTCCGCCGGGTCCGGGTCCGGCCCAGGCCCGCAAAGCCCCGAGGGCGGGAGGGTGCGGTGCCACCGGGAGGCGCCCGACTCGGCCTCCGCGGCCTCCCCTCGCCGGGCCTCCCCGGGTCGTCCGCCTCCCTGCGAGGCTTCCAGGGCTTCCGGGCCGGACCCGGGCCTGGTGCTGTGCGGGCGGCTTCGGCGGCGCGAGCCGACTGAGGGCTGCCCCGAGAACAGGAGCTCAGACCTCGGACAGGCTCCTCTACCTCCACCGGAGCTTCCAGGTGCAGACCTGGAAAGGGGGATGCGCGGGACGGGGCGGGGGGGGGGGCGCAGCTGATTTATCTGTGGGATTTGGGGGCCACGCCCCTTGAAAGAAGCGGAGGGGGGTGGGGGACAAAGCCAAGCCTGTGCCCTCTCAGTCCGGCTCCCGGCTTCCCGGGGTGTCCCTGCTGCCCCACCTCCTCACCCTGAGTCTGGCACTCTGTGTTCCATAGGCACAGACTGCTCCCCTGGCCCTTAGGGAGCATTCCCAGGTGTCCTCCTGTCCTCTAGTTTGGGGTGTACTGGGAGGATGGTGCCACGCTAGCTCTGCCCAGCCCTGCAGGAATACCCAGCCAGTGCCCTAGGCAGAGGTGTGAGCCAGGCAGCTGGGAGGGGCCCAGGAGCTTTTGAGTCAGGCCGCCGGGACAGCCTGGGTGGAGACCTGGCTCTGGACTGGGCTGGCCAGTCCTTGTGGCTGTGGGGTGCACTCTGGGGAGGGAGAGAAGGTGCCCACGGACAAAGCACACGGCCCTTTGCTGGGCTGCTGGGGCCCCCAGGTGGCTGCTTGTGCTTTTGGACCCCCAGGAAAGTCCCAGGGCTTTGAGCAACTGCTGGAGGAGAGGGCACCCCAGAGAAGGCTGGAGCAGAACTCCAGGGCCCCCAGGTCCTGGTCCCAAAGGGCTGGTGGAGAGCAGGGCCACTTGGGACCACCTCCTGTGACCTCCCAGAGACGAGGGACAGTGACAAGGGCAGCCTCTCCCCTGGGTTCTGATTGAAGCCACTTCGCAGAATGCCAGTGTCTTCCCCATCCCCCAAGCCCAACCTTCGAGTGCCCTAGGAGGACCCAGAGTGGGAGGCCATGGCCAGCAGGCTTGTCTCTTTGCTGAGGACCTGGGCCTTTGTTTCTCAGGATGAGGAGTCATGGTATAGTCCAAGGCCGAGAGAGGGATGGGGTGACTGTTGTGCCAATTCTGCCAGTTAGGTGTTCCGTCCTGTGAGGAGTGGACTGCCTGGCCCCTGGGCCTCGCCTTTGCCTGCTGGGAGCTTGGCCTCCCCACCCCAGGCTGCCCCTGTGGGACCACCCCCACACCACCTTCGCCCTGTGGTGTGGCTGTGACTCTGAGCCCATTGCCCATGTGGGAAGCTGTGGCCCCGTGCATTGCCCCGTGTATGCCAGGCCCCAGGCCCCTATTCCCACCAATACCCAGTGTGCCCGGTCCTTCCAGAACAGGTGGAAGGGCCCCCGTGGGGGCCAGCTCAGTCCAGTCTCCCTAGAGCCTGGGGTCTGTCAGTGCTTCACTCCCCCGCCCAGCAGGCCCAGCCTTCAGCCAGGCCTTGGAGGAGTGAGTTTTCTTGGGCAGCCCCCAGGCCTGGTGGAGGTGAGGCCAGCAGGGTACCTGGCTGTCCAGTGTCCCTGCCTTGCTAGGTCTGGCCAGGTGACCTTGGCTGTGTCGGAGCTCTCATTCCAGTACTCTGGGGCAGCGGAAGTAGCCTGGGCATCCTCTCTGGTCCTTGTTCCATACTGGGCCCAGGGGACCCAGCCATGGCTTGGGCTGCCCCCCCTCTCCAAGCCAGCAGCCCTGTGCTCTAAGCCAGCCCCTTCCTGGAAGCCACTGCTGGGTCGTAGTGGGCCCAGGGCTGGACTGGAGTTTGGATGGTGGCTTCTTCAGCAGGGTCCCTCCTGTTTAATATGAAAAGTAGGGCCCATAATTGCATTAAGACGTGTGTAATTATCCCGGAGGAGGGGAGCGCCCAGCCCCTGGTAATTGCAGGCCTGCTTTGAACTGATAAACGCTGAGTGATTCATGTTTTCTTTGGAGTTCACATGTACTCCGCTTGCTCGAAGCCCGGCCTGCTGCCTCTGCAGGAAACCTGTTCTCTGGCTCCCTGGTCTGCTGTGGGCTGCCCCGGGGGCAGGTGGCAGAGGGTGGAGACTCTGGTCCTGGCGCCCTGTGGGGGCCCCTGCTGGCCACTGTTCTTGAGGCAGTGTCTGCCCAGGAAAGGTAGCTGACAGCCTGTTGGGAGGAGCCCTGCAGAGTGACACAGCCCTGCTTCTGGGGCCCTGCCTCAGTTTACCTCTTTGAACAGTGGATGCTCCCAGGGCACACACTGGACAGGGTGTGTGGAGAGGGAGGGCACAGTCAGGGACCAGTGTCGCCTTGCCCAGGCCTGGCCGTCTTCTGCTGACTTGTCCCTTCATTCATTCACGTATTCATTTGTTCAGTTAGTAACCAAGGCCTCCTGGTTACTAACTCCTGGGCTGGGCTCCGGCAGACATACAGAGCTGCAGTTTTACTGGGGAGAGTGGGAACAATAAAGGACAGAACCCACTTGGGAGCCCTGTACTGCAGGTGGAGACAGGTGACAAGGAGCAGGTCTGGGAGATGTCTTCTCTGCTGACAGACACCCGAGGAGGTGTGGGTGGTGGCCCCAACCAGGGAGGACAGGAGGCATGGGGCAGACCCACTGTGGCCAGCTCCATGTCAGACTTGGCAGAGCCCTCTGTCTTCCGCTTCAGTTTCCTCATCTGTGAGATGGGCTGCCGGGCCATGGAGGGCACTGTCTGGAGGCTCTTGGGGAGGTACCTACCCATACTCATGACACCTGGGGCAGGTCTGGGGGGCCACTGCTGGCACTGAGAGGGTGGCACTTTCACCAGCACTTTGGGGGCAGGCTGTGACCATCCCTCTTTCATCCCTAAGAGAAAAGCTGTTGTCATCTCTGTGTAACAGGGAAACTGAGTCCTGGAGAGGTCCATGTAGCTGTAGAACAACACTGTCTGGATTTGACCATGCCTGCCTGGCTGCCTGCTGCTCTTTGGGGAAGAGGCGAGCTTTTCCAAAGGCAGTGAGGGGTGCAGCGCAGCTCAGTTGCTGTGGCCTCCTGCACAGGTCAGAGGAGCGGCCTGAGCAGCTGCGTCCTTGAGCCCTGGCTCAGGCGACGTGGGTGGAAGGTGCTGAGTGCCATGCCGTCCAGGTGGGCATGCAGTTTGGGAGGATGTGGTAGGTGACCTGTGGTGAGGGCACTGTCACGGAGATGTCCAGACTGGTGTGGGAGACGGGTGGTGAGGTTCTGGACAAGGGTGTGTAGGTTTGGCACACAAACACTTGAGGTGCGGAGAGACAAGAGGGACCCAGGGACCCCACTGCCACCCTCCCCTTTGGAGCCATTCCTCTTGGCTTGGCATTCGTGTGAGGCTGAGGGCCTGAGTTCAAATCTACTCAGAGCCAGGAGGGCCAGTGGAGTGCAGTGGTGGGAGGCGCACACGGCCTGGCTCCTCTCCGCTCATGGGAGTCAGGTCTTGGAGTGCAGTGAGTGAGCCCAGGGCGGGACCCATGGAGGGCGGCCCATGCTGCTCCTGGCTCTTCTGAAAAGCACTGCCCACGTGGCCATGGGACCATGGTGTCCGCGCGAGCGCGCAGGGGAATACTTAACGTGTTAGAGAGTGCTCAGTGGGGATCAAACTGTGACGGGCACCCAGGGGACCTGAGGTGCAGTTGGAAGGATTGCCAGGACCAGACCACCTTCAGCCCCATGTGTCCCTGTCGCGCACAGGCCTGGGCCTCTCCTGCCCCTTGCCCAGGCCACCCCCAGGTGGACACAGCCCCAGGAGCCAGGATGGGACTGCCAGGGCTCAGGCCCACTGTTTGGTGGGGATGTGTGAAGGCAGCATTGAGTGGCAAAGCCCATCTGTGTGTCCTCTGTAGGGTGACAGTAGTCTCGTGCATCCTAATAGCTTCCGCTGGGGGGGAGGGGTGTTTCCCACCCTGGGACTGGACCCTGTGAGTCCTGCTTCCCAGGACATGGGCAGGCTTTCCATCATGGGGTGCCGCTCCCCAAGTTAGAGTGTCAGCTGGTTCCCCTCTAGACCCAGGCCCTATCACCCAGTCCCTGCCGCTGGATGCACTCCTCTCTTGCACCCTAGCAGAGGCAGGGCATAGGCGCGTCCCATTGCCTGGCAGGCATCCTGTACTGCTTGTGATGGCCACAGCTTGGTCTCAGTGACTCCTGACTCGCTGCTCACCACCTGCAGGACAGCGGGCCAAGGAGTGGCCCTCTCTGTCTCTGTGCTCTCGTGGAGGGTGTCAGGGCCTCCTCCCAGGCAGAGCAAGGGGCCATGTGGGATGGGCACTTGCGGGGGATGGGATGTGCATCTGGGTGCGCAGATTATGCTCACACTCACTCACAGCCTCTCTTGCCTATTCTTTCCAGGGCTGAGGTTCCTGGCCCCGTGATGCCTAGCCCTGCAGGACCTGAGCTCCGAGGCACCAGGCGCTGGCCCGCCATGCCACTGCCACCTCTGAGCCTGTGTGTGTTCCCCATGCTGCTGCTCCTGCTCCTGGGTGGCGTGCATGCTGCCATGGGTTCACCCAGGGCTGGCGGGGGTCCACACCCTGCCTTCCGCACCTTCGTGGCCAGCGACTGGGGCCTCACCCACCTGGTGGTCCATGAGCAGACAGGCGAGGTGTACGTGGGGGCCGTGAACCGCATCTACAAGCTGTCTGGGAACCTGACGCTGCTGCGGGCCCACGTGACAGGCCCTGTGGAGGACAACGAGAAGTGCTACCCGCCCCCCAGTGTGCAGTCATGCCCACATGGCCTGGGCAGCACCGACAACGTCAATAAGCTGCTGCTGCTGGATTATGCCGCCAACCGCCTACTGGCCTGCGGCAGCGCCTCCCAGGGCATCTGCCAGTTCCTGCGGCTGGACGACCTCTTCAAGCTGGGCGAGCCGCACCACCGCAAGGAGCACTACCTGTCGAGCGTGCGTGAGGCTGGTAGCATGGCAGGTGTGCTCATCGCTGGGCCACTGGGTCAGGGCCAGGCCAAGCTCTTTGTGGGCACACCCATCGATGGCAAGTCCGAGTACTTCCCCACACTGTCCAGCCGCCGGCTCATGGCCAACGAGGAGGATGCTGACATGTTCGGCTTCGTGTACCAGGATGAGTTTGTGTCCTCACAGCTGAAGATCCCATCAGACACGCTGTCCAAGTTCCCAGCCTTCGACATCTACTATGTGTACAGCTTCCGCAGCGAGCAGTTCGTCTACTACCTCACCCTGCAGCTGGATACGCAGCTGACCTCGCCCGACGCTGCAGGCGAGCACTTCTTCACCTCCAAGATCGTGCGGCTGTGCGTGGATGACCCCAAGTTCTACTCCTACGTGGAGTTCCCCATCGGCTGCGAGCAGGCCGGTGTGGAGTACCGCCTGGTGCAGGACGCCTACCTCAGCCGGCCCGGCCAGACCCTGGCCCGCCAGCTGGGCCTGGCCAAGGATGAGGATGTGCTGTTCACCGTGTTCGCCCAGGGCCAGAAGAACCGTGTGAAGCCGCCCAAAGAGTCGGCGCTGTGCTTGTTCACCCTCAGGGCCATCAAGGAGAAGATCAAGGAGCGCATCCAGTCCTGCTACCGTGGCGAGGGCAAGCTCTCTCTGCCCTGGCTGCTCAACAAGGAGCTAGGCTGTATCAACTCGGTGAGCGGGGCAGGTGGGGCGGGCGCCCACCACCTGGTAGGACATGTCCTTCCCTGGCCCTCCGCGCGCGTGCTGGGTCTTGCTGTGTGCTGGGTCTGCTCTTGCTGCCACCTCAGCCCTGTGAAGCTGGAGGTGGGTCTGCCTCCAGAGCGCTGACCCCAAAGCCTGCTTCCGGACACGACACCATTCTGGGCTCATGAGCCCCTGGGCACGTTGGATGGAGCCCTGACCTCGTGCCTGGCAGTGTGCTGGGTGGTAGCCTGCTCTGTCTTGTCCAGTTTTGCAGATGAGGTGCCTGGGGCTCAGAGAGGTGGGTTGATTTCCCTGGGGTCACACTGCCCCAAGAGGCAGAGCTGGGGCCAGGCCTGAGCTGGGCAGGAAGTTTGTGTCTCTTCCCCATGGTCTCGACTGCCTGTGTATCTCCCTCCCTAGCACCTACCTTGCCCCTCAGGGGGATCTGAGGCTGCCCCAAGCTGGGTGCTTTGCAGCTGCAGGCCCAGACTCTGGCAGCTGCTTTCCCAAGAGTGTTGATTGGCCAGGGCTGACCCGGGGTTGGAGAAACTCCAGGACTTGTTCAGGTCAGAAGGTCAGAAGCTCAGGCTTCACCTGAATCTGCCCTGCCCTCAGGTCCTCTGCTTCTGGGACTCCCCCATGGCCCAGGGAAAGCGGCCCCAGCCTGGCTGCAGTTTGCCATCTCTTAACCAGGCCAGGCTGGGGCCGACCACAGTGTCCCTCCCACTCTTCTCACGGGGTCCCCTGTCTAGGCACAGTTCCCCAGCTCCTGGGCTTCTTTGGGAAGGTGTCTTCTCACCTTTGTGTGCTCGGAGAAACTGAGGCTTGGAAGAGCAGTGCTTCACCAAGGCCCTACTGTGTGCTCTGCACTCCAGGGACCTGCCTCTTCCGCCCATCCTGGCCAGCCTCCCCTCCTCCGGCAAGTTAGAGCCTCTCCCAGGTGCACCTCAGGCCCCCAGAGGGGACTGGCATCTCTTCCGCCCTGCCCTTTCCTCTTGGCCTCCCAGTTGGGGAGCCCCCCCATGTCTCTGGGACCTCACTGTTGATTGCTGCCTGCAGCCTAGCTGGCCCCTTGAGTCTTACCTAGCCCCTTTAGTGGCCACCTGTCCACAGCAGAGGACGGTGCCCTCCAACACCCCTATATGGCTGTGCTGGGTGTAGTGGGTCACCCCCTGGGTGACCATTTTCCCCAGGGTGGGGTGCTGGGCCAGGTAGGTGGGGTACACAGGGTTTGGGCTGGAGCATACCCACAGAGCCTGTTTCTCTGTGAGCCGTGGGGGCTGTGTGCGGGGCCATGTCCTCTCGCAGCTGGGTGCTGGCCTCGGGGACCCTCTGCAAGCCCTGTGCCTCCACCCCACCCCTGCCTACAGCCCCTGCAGATCGATGATGACTTCTGCGGACAGGACTTCAACCAGCCGCTGGGGGGCACAGTCACCATTGAGGGCACACCTCTGTTTGTGGACAAGGATGATGGCCTGACCGCTGTAGCTGCCTACGACTACCGGGGCCGCACCGTGGTGTTTGCCGGCACGAGGAGCGGCCGCATCCGCAAGGTCAGGCCCCAGTGGGGAGGTAGGAGGGGTGAACAGGAGTGCAGGTGCCACCAAGGTGGAGAACAGCTCTGACGGGCAGAGGGACAACAGGCCCGCTGTGTCGGGTGGGGGCAGGGTGGGCTCTGCGCGCCCCCCGCTCTGCTCCTGGCCTAGGAGATCCGGTGTCTGCTGAGACAGCGCTCTGCCTGCTCCCACCACCCTGCCCTGCACCAGGGAACAAGGGCAGGGGAAGGGCACCCCCCTCAGCCTGCCGGAGCTGGTGTGGAGGAGCTGGGTGACTGAAGTGACCGTGGGCCCCTGGGGTAAGAGTGGCACTGTGCAGTGGCTCCTGATTTCTGGGTCTTTTCTCCCCCAGGAATGCCAGGCAGGGTGGTGCTGGGTGCCAGGAGAGGCAGGGGAGGGTCCTGGAGGCTGGATGGTGAGGGGCATTGCCCGTGGGTGGGTGGACAGTGGCAGAGAGGGCACAGGAGGCTGGAAGAAGAAACCTGAGGCGGGTGGGGTTGCTTGGGGCCCCCCAGAGCTGGTGAGCAGGGAACTCAGATGAAATAACAGCCTCAGGCTCTGTGCTGACACAGGTACCTGCCTGCCTGCCTGTCCTGCACCTGTGAGTGGGGCCCGGCCTGTGGCCAGGGAGGGCCTGGTCCCCACCCCTGTGCTCCTGGCTCTGATGGGAGAGCCCCACTCAGCTTCCTCTCTGCAAAGTGAGCCTAAAGGCCCGCGCTGTGGTCTGGGGCCCAGTGGAGGCTGGGCTGCTGACGGAGGGCCCCAGGGTGGGTGTCCTGTATTCTGTTCACGGCACTGGTGGGAGGGGCAGGTGCAGGCCAACCCAGCCTGGGTGCTCTGTTCAGCACCATCCTCTGTCCTAGACCAACTGTGGGTGTGTGTGTGGGGGGGGTAGCACCCGGTGCCTGTGGGCCTGGTATTACTAGTGCGCAGAGGTGACCCTGGCAGACCCCTGCCATCAGAGCCCAATGCCCTCAGAGGTGCAGGACCTCGTCCTGGGCACCTGTTCTTCCCATCCCAGGGATTCCAGGCTGGGTGTGGGGATTGATGGGGTGACCTGGACATCAGTGCCCTCGAGTTGGGGAACTGGCTCCCCATTCTGTTGGTGGTTCTGCAGCCAAGTCGGGTTCCCTTGGAGACACAGATATGAGAGAAGGTATTGTGAAACTTAAACCTTGGTCCATACACGTCCTAGTGACGGTCTTTCCTACTCCAGAGTATGCACATGGCCGAGCTGTGTGACCTCCATTCAACAGCCCAGCCTCTCAGCCTGAGTTTGGCTTTCCAGTTCTGCCCCAGAGCAGAAATGCCCCTCTAAGGGCCTCATAGCAGCCCCTTTGCCAGTTTGACAGGTCAGGAAACCGAGGCACAGAGCAGTCACAGCATGCACCCAGGGTTGCTTCTCTCCCTTTCTGTGGGTCCCTGGAGGAAGCAGGCCAGGTCTGGTCCTGTCCCCGCCTGCTCCTGCCCTGGGCAACTGGCCTCAGGATCCTCCCACAGCCCAGGACAGGCTAACGCCCCGCCCCTCCTTGTCCTTGGACTGGCCCAGGCCCTGGCTGCTGTGGTGGCATTGGAGATGGGGCACCTCTGTGGTGTACTTCCCGCGTTGCTCTCAGGCCCTGTGTCCCCCACTGGGGCACGTCATGCACAATGTGGGTTGGGTGTCCCTCTGCCTGCCCGGGCTCTGTCACCTCCCTGGGTCCCAGCCCCGGACCTCTGGCCTCCGTGAAGGACGCCTGACTTTGGTGGCACAGGCTCTTCTGGCCTTGGCCTTGGGCAGCAGCACTCCCTTCTCTTGCTGTCGGGATGGAATGGCTGTGAGCTGGGCAGGCCAGGGCTCGCTGGCTGCCCTGTCTGGCCTTGGGGAGGGCTGGCCCTTGGCCCGAAGCTGTCTGAGCACCATGGTGCTGCCTCACTGCCTGTCCTTTGTCTGTGCCGCAGGCTGGAGCTGGGCCCCGGAGTCTCCCAGCCACTGCCTGACCCAGGGCAAGCCTTTGGTGGCGCTGGCCACTCCCTGCTTTCCGAGGCCTGTTCCTTCCCCAGCTCTAAAAGCGTCTAGGGAGCTCCAGGGACTTGGCTGGCCGCAGGCCAGACCCTGCCAAATGTGTTGTTGTGTAAAATTGTAGCTGATTAATATAAGACCTGCCAACTTCAGCTGCTCAGGGCCGGCTGGGGTGCCCTGCCTCCCCCCTCCCCCGGACCACTCCCCCTTGGGACTGCCTCCCCTCTGCTTTCCGTGTGCCCCTCCCGGCACTGAGGGGTGCAGCCTTGGCCATAGACTCCAGTGGAGCCTCCACTGTGGGCAGCCCTGCTGGGATTCTCGGGTGGACCTGGTGCCCTGCTAGGGGCAGAGGCAAAGGCAGGGAAAGTACTGCCTAAGGACAGGCACCGAGGCCACCTTAGTTCCCGCATAGTCAGCCCCAGGCTGTTCTGCAGATCCAAGGGCCTGGCCCTTACATGAGGCCCAGCCTGGCCTTCTGGTGGCCACACTAGGCGAGTGTTGGCCTGTCTGCCTGGGCATCCGGTTTTTCAGGGGACTCTGGCTACTGTGTTTTGTATGCGATCTCTGATTGTTCAGCACTGGCATGGAATCTGTGCTGTGAGAATGTGATGGGGCCGGCTCTGGCATGCCTCCAGCCACTAGCTCGTGACCAGGGTCCTGTGGCACAGCATTGTGCAGCCTAGGAAAGTGGCATTGTAGGCCTCAGGGCAGGACCTGAGTGTGGCACCCACCTGCCATAGCCAAACCCCACCCTCCCAGTCCTCAGTGTCCCTCCCTGACCTGCCCAGCTGCCCAGGAGCTGGGGCAGGCTCTGGGGCAGGCTCTGGGGCAGGTTCCCTGGTTTGCGAGACCCAACATGCCCTCTCCCTGCTGCAATCCCAGCACAAGGTAGTGGCCGCAGAGCTCCCTTCTGGGTGTGGAAGAGAGCTGCAGCCCTGTACACACAGCCTTGGCCACAGCTGGCTCCGCAGTGTCTACTGCCGCACCTGGCCAAGCTGGGGTCTCACTAGTATCCCCAAGGCAAGGTTGGGCAGCTGTGTCTCTAGAGGGCTTAGGAGCCCCATGGTGTTAGTCACTTTGTCCCCAGAGCTTTAGGGGTGACTGCCTGTGGGGCAGGCACAGCTGCCTCTGCCTGGCCTCTTCCCTCTGTGGCTTCCTGCTGAGTGCCTGCTGTGTGCCACTCTAGGCCTGGGCTCCTGTCACCAGCTGCCCCTCCTGCCACCTGGAGGCCCTGGGTCTCTGGAAGGTTCCCTGTGCCTTGGTGACTCTGTGCACTCTCAGCCCTACCGAGGTTCGCCTGTGACACAGAAATGGGCACTGAGGAGGATGTCACTCGAGGACACTCCAGCACCCACCCTGTCCCAGAGCCCCTCCCTGGCCCGCCCATTTCCAGGGGCCTGCCTGCCCTGCTGACCTTGTCCTGGGCTGTGGTGCCAGCCTTGGAACCTCCGGGGCTGAGTCATGCGGTGTGTTTTCTTTGTCTTCCTTTGCTCAGCATTGTGGGAGGCTCCCCTTCTACAGCATGTCCCCATGGCCCACCCCATCCATGTGTCCATCTGCGAGCAGCACAGCTCCATGCCCCCGGCGTTTTGTGTATGTGTTCTGGCCAGAGTGGCGATGAACTCTGGCTGCTTTCTGCCCGGGGGCTCAATGGCTTAGTCCTCTTTTCATCTGATCTCCAGTCATGATTATGTCTTGCTGTTGTGTGGACTGGGTGAGGGACTTGCACCCATTCATATTCTGTCCTGCTGGTGGTCATCAGAGGGTTGGCTGCCCCTGCTTGCCCAGGACAGTGGTCCCAGCACCTTTGGGGCTGTCTCTGGGAGTTTCCCGGGGGGGGGGTGCACGGTCCCCACTCTGGTTCTTCTTCGTGTGGTCCACTATTGTGAGCTGAATCAGGATGTGGGAGGGACTTCACATTCACCTGTGGATATAACTGGTGCTTTCGTGGCCACTCATTGCAGAGCCAGTGGCCCATGAATGTGTGTGGGCATTGCCGGCAAGGTTTCCACCAGGCTTGTGTGGAGGGCCCTGCAGCAGGCACTCAGCAACCTGGTGAAAAGGGGCTCACAGCGCAGGCCCACAGCGACCTCCTGTATCCTGCCCCCACCATGCCTGGTGAGGTCATGAGCACCTCCCCCATGGACACACAAGGCCTGTGCGTGGTGAGGGAAGGCCTGAGGGTCTGCTGGGAGGGTGTTCTGGGGACAGGGAACAGGAGGGCCAAAGCTTGGAGGTGCCCTGTGTGTACTGAGGACTGAGTGGATGTGGTGGGCAGGGCCTCAGCTGCTAGGGTTGCTGTCCTGGTCTATACAGGCAGCCCCTGTGGTTTCAGTGTGGTGAGGCAGGAGGTGTCCATCGGGTATGGGGCAGCAGGGCCCCTGAGGAAATGCTGAGGTCCGTGGGCCCCCATCTGGGTGCAGAGCAGACTGTAGACCAGAGCACTCTTGAGGGTCAGAGTGGGCGAGGCATGGAAGTTGCAGAAGGCAGACAGGCGGCAAGTGGGCAGGCCAGGGACAGTGGCTTGTGGGTCTGAAACAGAGACCCCAGGCCAGGCACCCTCTGCCTCCTCTGCAGGGCACCTGTGGGACCCAATGCTGGCTCAGGCCCGAGCTTCTGTGGGGACCCCAGCCCAGCCTTAGGTTGGATGGTCAGTGGTGTGATTAAGGCCCTGTGGTGATCAGTGCTGTCCTGCGGTCTAACCTCCAGCACCCACAGCAGGGTCTGGATTTGGGAGCCATCTCCAGGCAGGCTTTAGGCATATACCCTGCCCCCTTGGACCTGTGAGCTCCCGAGTTCTCACGAAGCCCCATGAGGTGGATGTTAGCAGATGAGGAGCCCAAGGGTCAGGACGGCCCTGCTTGCCGAGGGGTCACAGCTAGGGCAGGCCGAAGCGGTCTGGACACAGCCTTGCTGTCCTCCACCTGCTGAGGCCCTGAGCCCTGGTCCCCACTGTCCCCCATGTGGTGGAGATTGGGGGTGGGAAGGATGGGATTCCTGAGACCCCCCCCACCACCAGGTGTGTCTGGTGTCTGGCCCAATTACAGCCATCAGCCCTCCTACAAATCATGTTTTAATTACCCAATTACTGCCAGGAGGAAATCACTAATTGCTTTTCCAGTATCAAATTCCTCCTGGCCTTTGAGAATGAAGGGGACCGGGGAAGGGGGCTGGAGCCTGTTTCCAGCCAGAGGTGGGGGAGTGGCCTGGGAAGGGTCAGGAGAGGTTCTCCAGGGAGAGGGGCCGGTAGCTCTGCACCCCTGGGGGCTCCTGAGGGGGCAAGTGTGGCAGGGACCCCAGCCCTCACCAGTCCCCTCCCAGAACACTCCAGCTGGGGACAGGCTTGGCGGCTGCATCTGCAGAAGGATGTGATGCCCTCATTGGCTTCTACCTGTCCCTACCAAATCCTGTCCTTCCCAGCCCTGGGTGCCAGGAAAAAGCTCAGTGGGTACCCTCTTTGCAGGCAGGGAGGTGGGGGTGGAGCTGCCATCACAGGGTGGGCAGAGCAGGGCAAGCCTTCCTTTGGCGGGTCAGGGCCGTGCAGGGGCAGCCCCCTGCCTCCGGGCAGTTAGGGCGCGTGCCGGCCTTGGCACGCAGCCTGGATGGCTCAGACATCCTCCTCGGCCCCCGCCTGCCCTCAGCCTGGAGAATGGGCCCTTTGTTGCTTGGGACTGGACGGACAGCTGACCTGGCCGGGCCATCAGCTGCCCGACGCCTGCAGCAGTCGGCCACAGCCTCGGTGTGACGGGTGCAGGCAGCCGTCTGGGCAACCCAGGGCTCGGCCCCCACCTACCTGCCTCCTGGCGCCCTGGTGGGGCCTCAGGGAAAGTGGCTGGCCAGGAAAAGGATCAGGGGCCCTGTATGGTGGGGAGGCCAGAGCCTCAAGTCCCTGGTCTCCAGAGGTCACTGGGGCCTGGCCTGTCCCCTTGTCAGGAGAATCCAGGGGACAGAGGGCCCTGAGGCTGGGAAGGCCCAAGCAGAGACTGGTGGGGTAACCTGTGTGCCCTGAACTGGAGTGGGTGGGAGCCGGGGCCTGGCACAGCCCGCTGCTGCAGGGAGTTCAGTGGCCCCTGAGCCCTGTGGGGAAAACGGAGAGGTGTCACATTGGAGGGGCCCCCTCCCTGATAGATGTGTGAGCAGGCAGGCAGGGGGCTGTTTGGGTCCGTTGAGGAAAGTCCTGGTGGTCTTTGGGCAGAGGTTTACAGAGCAACGAGACCACAGCAGGGGGTACCTGGGATGCCCTGGCCCAGCTGCTCCTGCCTCTGGGTGGGTGGCCTGGGCAAACAGCTGTGGGCCGAGGCTGAGGGCATTGGTACATGGGCCCTGCTGTCATGCCAGCTGCCCTGGCCCTGTGCCTGCCCTGCTGCCTGTGCCCTCACCCTCCTGGGTTGCCCTCTTGGCCGGGTGCTGGCCCCCTCCCATTCTGGTGCAGACTCTGTTTCCCCAGGCATAGTTCGGGGTCCAGGGCCTTGTGGCCTCCTGGCAGGTCCTGTGCATGCCTCTGTTTTCCTCCCTTTTTTTTTTGTTACTGGAGATCAAACTAGGGACCTTGCGCTTGTGAGGCAGGCGACAGAACCACTGAGCTAAATCCCTGGCCCCATCCTCCCATTTGAAGGTCCAGGGAAGCTGGCTAGGCCACAGGACCTTCCAGCCTGAAAGCATGTCCTGGGAGCTCACATTCCATGCCCAGTGCCCCATTACTCATGTGTGCCAGGGGCTCCATCAGACCCAGGCCTGTGGCCCCTTCTGGCTGGTGGCTGCTTCCCCAAGGCCCCATGTCTGGGACCTGCTTGTACATGAAGGGTAGGGGTGGCCTCTCGATGGGCAGGTGGGTGGACAGCTGGACACGTGCCCCCAGCTGCAGCTGTCGGTGCCACCTGTCCCAGGCGGCCGAGTCGGCATGCTGCCGGCGCAGGGGGGCAGGATTCGTGGAGCCTGGGCTGGCCTGCCCTCTGTGCTGTGGAGCTGGTGTGCCCAGCCCTGGGTGGGGAGGGAATGGCAGGCTGGCCAGGCCAGGGCCAGGTCCCCAGAGTCCCCTGGATGCCTGCCAGGGATCCCAGTCAGGTGCCTTGAGATCACCCCCTGCAGGCCAGGTGGGGCCCAGTCAGGCTGATGCCATCCAGGTTGCCAGGTATCTGAGGAGGAACGCAGAGATTAGGGGAAGCCCACGCCTGGTACAGGCTACATGGGTCCTATGGAGGCTGTGGGCACAGGTAAAGGGCTTGGGGGAGGTCCAGCGTCACACTTGGGGTCTTCAGGTTGGAGGCCGTGGGTCTGGGATCTGAGGCCCCCTGATCAGCCCTTGCCCAGCCCTTGCCTGGCCTCCCTGCTACTTCCTTGGCAGCTGTCCTGGGCCAGACTCCTGGGCCTCCAATGTCTGTGTACTGGGAAGGAGCTATCTGTGGTTTAGGGGAACTGCAGCAGGGAGCTGCAGCACACCCTGGGATGTGTCCCAGCCATGTGTGGCCCCAGGCTGTGCCGGTGTAGAGGCTGGCTCCTGACCTGTCCCGTGGGGGCCTGGCTGGCATGAACTGATTCAGTTCCACGAGTAGAACCTGAGCTTGGATGCCAGCTGGGCAGGCACCCTCCAGCCTTTGTGGTCAGTGATTTCTGCCCGGGCTGAGCCCTTGCTCTGGCTGTGTACTTGGCAGGCCTGGGCAGGCGTGGGTGGGCAACCTGGGTGCAGGCTGGGTTGTGTGCACAGCCATGCTCAGAGGGGTGCCGGGCTGCTGGGGCCCCACAGTGTGCCTCTGCCATCCCCTTTCCCTATCCCCGTTTTCCAGAGGCCTGGGCCAAAGTTTGGGCAACCATGAGCCCAGACCCTGAAGGCATCCTAGCGGGACCCGCCTGGGACACCTCCTCCTTTACCCAGCTCTTCCGGGTCTGGTTCGATTTAAGCCCAAGCCTGCTTGGTGGGGAGGCAGCTGAGCGGATGTGGGGGGTGGCCAACAGCACTCAGGAATGCAGCCCTCCCCCTCTCCTACAGCCAGCAGCTGCTTTGGCCCTGGGACACAGCGCCCCACCCTGGCTGTCTGCCCTCAGCCGGCCCTGTCCCTTACGGTGGAGGCACAGAGAGGGGGTCCTGTGCCTCAGGCCCAGCCACCACCCCAAGGTGAAGGTGGAGAAGCAAGCAGCCCAGTGCTTGAGGCCAGAGGAGAGGATGCGGGACAGGCTGTGGGCAGACGCACCCCATGAGTCCCAACTCTAGAAAGCCCCCTGGGTCTCTCTGTTAATTAAATACATTTGTTTGGTAAAAGCAACTAAAAATACTTGCAGCGTTGTAGGCTGCGGAGGAGAAGAGCTGGCTAATTAACACCCGGTTTGTTTGGGAGCTGGAATACATTTCCGAGCCGATGAGACGCCGCTCCTTTGTTGCCGCCTCCTGGCTGGGGGTTGCCCCCCCTCAAGACACCAGGCCCAGCCGTGGCCACCTGGCCACCCCAGAGGCTCCTGGACTCCCCACAGTCTCTGTAGGCCCTGGGGAAGTTGGGGGTGGCCTCAGCCCAATGTGAAGCCCGCCTTGTTGGAGGTCTTAGCGGGTGCTGGGGAGGCTCTGGGATCCCGGACTAAAAGTGGGCTGGGACAGAAAGGCGGGAGCGCAGCCCTACTTGGCCTTTCCCCGCCACAGATCCTGGTGGATCTCGCCAGCCCTGGTGGCCGCATGGCCCTGCCCTATGAGAGCGTGGTTGTCCAAGAGGGCAGCCCTATCCTGCGTGACCTGGTCCTCAGCCCTAACCACCAGTACCTCTATGCCATGACGGAGAAGCAGGTGGGTGCTGTGGGTATGCAGTAGGCGTGTGTGCCTGGCGGGGCCTCCTGGCCAGTGAGGGATGTCACCCTTCTGTGTGGCTACATAACCACAGAGATAGCTACTGGCAGAGGGCAGTCCTGGAGCCAGTGTCAGGGAGCCCTTGAGCCCTTGGGCCTGGAACTGGAACTTGGGCTGTGGCCTGACCCAGCTCTGCCCTTCCTGTCCAGGGGTCTGTGGCTGTGGCCTTGGTGGCCTAGGGTGGGCTCAGCTCTGCTCCTCAAGGCTGTGGAGCCCCTGCTTGCCTTCTGCACAAGCTGGTGACCCTGTGGTGGGTGGAGGGGAGGTCAGCCTGCTGGGCCACCCTTGCTCTCCTCTTCTGTGTCCCCAAGCGTGGTGGGTGCCCTGCCCCAGGGCAGTCTGTGGAGCCTCATGGGGCCTGCCTGCATCTGTCCTTTACTCCTGGGCCCCTCGGTCCTCAGGAAGCCTGGGGCCAGGATGGAGTCTGCAGGTGGGAGGCGATGGCTGCCCCAAACCATAGGTCCTCTGGTGGTTGCTCACCCATGTGGACACTGGCTCCCCAGCTGCTGCCAACCTGATCCTCGTGACCTCCTAGACTGCAGCAGGGCTCCTGGGACTGGCACCAGGGAAGGCCCGAGCCAGGGATCCCCTGTTGTGTGGGACGTAGTGTGGGGCTGCAGGGCCTGACTCCTTGGCCCCCCAGGTGACACAGGTGCCGGTGGAGAGTTGCGTGCAGTACACATCGTGCGAGCTATGCCTGGGGTCCAGGGACCCCCACTGTGGCTGGTGTGTCCTGCACAGCATGTGAGTCTGGCGACGGGTGGGTGGGTGGGGTAGAGTCTCAGTACCTCTTGGGGCCTCAGATGGCCTGCCCTCCCCTGGATGCCTCCGTGTCCCCCTGGGCTTGCTGACCTGGGGTGGGAATGTCTCCCCTGGGGGCTGGGAGTGTGCTGGGTCCCTGCCTGGCTTAAGTACCCTCGGGCCGCAGCTGCTCACGGCAGGATGCGTGTGAGCGGGCAGATGAGCCCCAGCGCTTCGCCTCTGACCTGCTGCAGTGCGTCCAGCTGACTGTGCAGCCGCACAATGTGTCGGTCACCATGTCCCAGGTGCCGGTGAGTGTGCCCACCCTGGGGGCTGCCGGGGGTGGCAGGGCATGTTGACTCCCACTCACCTACTTCTGCCTGCGGTCCCAGCTTGTGCTGCAGGCCTGGAACGTTCCTGACCTCTCAGCTGGCGTCAACTGCTCCTTCGAGGACTTCACAGAATCCGAGGGCGTCCTAGAGGATGGCCGCATCCACTGCCGCTCGCCCTCTGCTCGGGAGGTGGCACCCATCACTCGGGGCCAGGGTGAGCGCCGTCCTGTGCCCCTTGTCCCTGGAGAGGCTGGGGCCAGTGGGCGTCAGTCCCCGCCAAGGTCACTTCTGAGGGTTGGTTCCTGACGACTGTGTCACCTGTGTCAGGGTTCTCCCCAGCTGCTCCTCTTGGGTAGAGGAAATGCTGCAGGCCTAGGACCAGAGTGACAATGACGGGACGGCAGGCGAGGGGCTGCAGCCCAGAGGGTGGCAGGGGCAAAGGTGCGTGGCTGCTCTGGGACTCAGAGCTGGGTGGGGGATCGGGCCCTCTGCTGTGACCCATCAGCAAGCCCTCTGCAGACTTCCCGCGTGGCCCAGGGAGGCAGAAGCTATGCCATTCCCACTCCTCTTGCTGCCCAGCCCAGGAGCGAGGCAGGCTGTCCCCTGTGTGTGACCCTGGTGACGTGGCCTGTGCTGCTTTGCTTGCTTCGCAGGGGACCAGCGGGTGGTGAAGTTATACCTGAAGTCCAAGGAGACTGGGAAGAAGTTTGCATCTGTGGACTTTGTCTTCTACAATTGCAGTGTCCACCAGTCGTGAGTGTCCGTGCTTGCTGTGGGGCTGCTGCGACTTCTCATCCCTGGGTCCTGGTCAGCTCTGCCCTCACCTGCTGGTGCAGGGAGGGAGGCGAGGCCATGAGAGAGTAGCAGGCCAGGCAGAGGGGCAGTGAGGCAGGGCCACGGGGGGAGGCTGGGGTATGTAGGCTCTATTATGAGCCGGGGTCTCTAGGCCGAGAGGGGAGCCTTCAGCTCTGTCCCTGACCTGGGCATAGCAGTGGCATTACGGTGGTGGGGATGCCCTTAACAGGCAGCAGAGTTTGACCTTAGAGAGCAGTTATGTGGTGTTTCAGTTGTGCTTTTTCGTTTGTTGACTGACCCCGGATGGACTTGTAGTTCCACATGGAGCCCCACTGTGTGCCGGATGATGTTTCAACTCTGGGGTACACAATGTCTTGTCCCAGGCAGGGACCACACTGATGGGCCTGGGGGCACCTCAGAGTCTCTGGAGCAGCAGGGTTGCCAGCTGGCAGCAGAGACACCGGGGAGGAGGCAGAGGCTGTGGGCCTTCTGTGTGGCTGCATGAGCAGTGTCTGCAGTGACCAGCTTGTCGCGGCCTGGGACATGGCAGATTAAAAGGACAGCTTCCTGCCTGGGCAAGGCCTGCGCCTGGGCCCTGAGTGGATGTGGACCCAGCTTTGCCCAGTGCTGTGGAAGCTGCCTGCTGCCTGAATTTAGGTCTGAGTTCATGAAAGTGGGGTTTGGTGGTTGTTGAGCCTCCGGAGAGGAAAGCTGTGCAGGGTCTGGGGAGAGCCCGGGGTAGGCAGAGAGAGCTGCGCCTTCAGGTCTGGGGACTGTTCTGCCAGGAATAGCCTCCAGCCCCGGGGAGGAGCCGGGCACAACTCATCCCCAGCCTCACAGGCCTGCCTCTCCCACAGCTGCTTGTCCTGTGTCAATGGCTCCTTCCCCTGTCACTGGTGCAAATACCGCCACGTGTGCACGCACAACGCCGCTGATTGCGCCTTTCTGGAGGGCCGTGTCAACGTGTCTGAGGTAAGGCCGGTGGCCCCACCCCACCTCCGTATCACCAGGGTGCTGGCCCGGGAACACCTGGGATTGACTAGGGTACAGGGTTCAGCCACATGCTGTGTGGGTGTGACCAGCCTGGGGCTGCAGGGCTCTGTGAGGCTGGGGACACCCAGAGGCCAGGCTGGTGAGTTAGGAGATCATGGGTGACAAGCAGGAGCTCGGGCTGCAGAGACACTTGCTGGCCGCAGCTCTGGTGCGGCAGGAGCCTAGAGCATGCAGGTCTGGGCAGGATGCCTGGTGCCTCCTCCCCTGGGTTCCCCCCTCCCCATGGCCTCCCCATCACCCCACCACCACCCTCTGCACTCGGCTTTTCTGTCCCTGGTGTAACATTGTCTTCAGCAGACAAGATGGCAGTGGGGGGCTGGGCAGGCAGCTCTGGGGGTGCTAGGAAGCGGGGCCAGGGCATCCAGGGCAGGCAGGAGCCATAAGCCAGGTCCGGGGGACTTAGGGGCTGGTGAGAGAGTGCAGAGGCCTCTGCAGGTGTGGCTGCCTGGGGCAGCACAGTGGTCATGGGCATGGGACTGAGGGCCAGTGGGGGTCCCTGGAGGCAGAGGCAGCCTAGTCCTCTCTGGTGTCCATCTCTGACCCCTTCTCCAGTCCAGTTCCAGCACAGCCTCAGCAAACAGAGGACACCGGGGTTTTGGGAGGGCTGTCGTGGGCAAGTTGGCTGGGGCAGGTAGCACAGGAGATGTAGACCCCTCCTGAGATTGTCCATGTGGTCCTGGAGATCCAGGAAGGGTCATGGGGTGGGGGGCAAATTCATTCCACAGCACTGTAGTCTCGAGCTGTACCCCAGGTGTTTACATGGATGCTCCTGAAGAACGAAGCAAATGAAACCGTGACTAAGGCCTAGGTCCCCCTTTTTCCTGTCTGGTTCTAGGGGTCCCATGGGTGACGTCCTTATGCAGGAGATCCGTAGCATTCCAGCCCGAGACCCCTTTCTCCAGCTTGGAGTTGGGCTTCCCACCTGGCCCCCATAACCAGAAGGAACCTCTGAGAACCCCTTTCCTGACTGCTCCCTGAGCAAGATGCCAAGGCTGGGGGTGTCCAGGAAGTGGCCCTGTGTGTTGAGGCTGGAGGGGTCCCTCATAGGCCCCCAAAAGTAGAGCTCCCACCTGGCTTAGAGGTTGGGGATTTCCTTCAGTGATGCTTTTTCCTGGCCTTTCTGCACAATGGGCGATGTGGCTGGCATTTCCTGGGACAGAAGGTTGATGAGGTACCTTCTGGGTAGCCTTGGGGCCCTGCTGGGGCTTTTCCCCTTGGGGATGATCCTGTGTTTTCAGCAGACAGGAGATAGTCTACCAAATCTTGATTCAATCCACATAAGGAGGCTTGGCAAGGTAACAGAGATCTAACCTGGGTCATGACGGCTGTCAGCCCCTCAGCTGGTTCCCACACGGGGGCCAGTCTAGGACCCAGCACCCTGATTGAAGTGGACCCCAGTGCCATTGTGTGTACTGCTGATCTTTTTCCTGGCCTCCCCCAGTGCCCTGTGGCCTTTTGTGTGCTGGGGAGATAGGAACCATCAGGCCTGGCAGGGGTGCCAGACCTAGCTCTGAGTTGACACCAGGGGACCCAAGCAGTCACCCTGACTGTGAGAGCAGGGCCTGTGGAGCAGGTGGCTGAAGTAAGGGTTAGCATAGGTCTGACTCGGTTTGCCCAGTGGTGCCCTGGCCCATCCTGCCTACAGCTACTGCCTGAATCCTGTGTGATGGGAGAACATACCCATTGGGCGTCGAGAGATGATAGGGAAATAGGAGCCAGGTGGAGTGGCACTGGGGCCCAGGTAGGACAGCCTCCCAGAGCAAAGCAGGCCACCCCCTGGCTCCTCATTTGCGGTACTTGCTGTTGGGTTGGGTTGGGGAGTGGCCCAGTGTGGCCTCAGTCTACTCCAGGGGGCTCACATTTGGAACCTTGGAGGAATCTCAAAACCAGGTGTGGTGATGCACGCCTTGTAATCCTGATACTCACAGGAGCCTGAGGCAGGAGGATCACTGTGAGTTCGAGGCCATCCTGGGTTAACAGTAGTGAGCTCAAGGCCAGCTTGAACTACACAGTGAGACCCTGTCTCAAAAAATGAATCTCAGAGGCTGTCTTGGAGTGCAGTGGCACGGGTACCCCTCTAATGGCCCCTAATGGCCTGGGGAGTCGTGGGTAGATATGGCTCACTACGTGCCAGTGCCTCCCTGCATGGGCTGCAGCCTGACTCGGGGCCTGTGGCTGGTGGGCACAGCACATTCCCCAGGCCCAGTGAAGCAGGGACAGCTTGTCCAGCTGAGAGTACAGCCCCTCAGGCCCTGGAAATCCCTGCAGAGCCCGCTGTGGAAGCTGTCGGGGCTTAGGGACCGAGTTCTGTTTTCAGCATCCCTATTTAAAGTCATCTCCTGGGCTCCCGCAGGGCGGCTCCTCCCAGGGTGGCCGCCAGCTGAGCTGCAAGGGTACTGGTCCATTGCATCAGTTATTGTTGCCGAAACACCGGCCCCCAGGGCCCTGGCTGTTTTTCTGCCGGGCTCCAGCTATTTTTACCTGCTCCCCAGGCTCCAGCTGAGAGCTGGCAGCTCCAGGGCCCCTCTCTGGCTCCTCTGCCCCAGGGACCTGTGCAGCTGCAGGCCAGATGGGGTCCTGGAGTGTGGGGGCCGCCTGAGTGAGCACTCACCCCAAGCCTGTCACCCGCAGGACTGCCCCCAGATCCTACCCTCCACCCAGATCTATGTGCCAGTGGGCGTGGTGAAGCCCATCACCCTGGCTGCCCGGAACCTGCCGCAGCCACAGTCAGGCCAGCGTGGGTATGAGTGCCTTTTCCACATCCCAGGCAGCCCTGCCCGTGTCACTGCCCTGCGCTTCAACAGCTCCAGCCTGCAGTGCCAGAACTCCTCGGTGAGTGGGGCACGGGGGGCAGGTTAAGGGGCAGGGAAGCGGAGATAGGTCCTATGGGCTTCTGGCCCCCAGCCGCCCTGTGTGTCTGTCAGTGTGCCCGGGTCCTGCAGGTGAGTGGGCTGCGGGGGCCCAGTCAGGATACCAGGGCCTGCTGACTGCTGTCTTGTCCCGTGGTCAAACTCGGACACTGCTGGCCCTGTCTGCAGTGCACAGCAGCCAAGGAGAAGCCACTTCCAGCTTCACTCTAACATGATGATCTCCTAAAAGCTGCTACTGAGTTTGGCGAGTGTGGTGCTGATGGTCTTTCCAGAAGCTTCCTTTGGTGGGAGACTGAGGAGTGCATGTCAGAGGCCCAGGCTCAGGTCCCTCTCTCCCCACTGGCTGGCCTCAGTTTTCCCATCTGTTCACAATGTTTAGGGCAGCAGTGGATTTTCAATGGGTTTGGGGCCTGTTTTCCACCAAGCACAGCTGGTGGCAGGGCTCTGGTCGCTCCCAGCCCTGGAATCCCAGAGAGGGGCCCTGCTGAGGTCAGAGGCCTGGCCGTTGAGCCCCTGCTGACCCTGACTGTCCTGGCAGGATGGGTGGCCCAGGGGTCCCAGCAGATCCCTACTCAACAGTACCCCCTCCCTCGCCTCCCAGCACCCCACCTGTGTCCTCTGTAACTCCGTCACCCTGTCCTCAGTCTCGACTGTCTCTGCCTCTCCTGTCTCCCTTCCCCTCCCGTCTTCCCAGCCCCAAATCATCTTGCCTTCCATCATGTTGAAGGGAAGAGGGAGTACCAAGAGTTTGATAGGATTCAATTAAATTCCTGCAGATGAAATAATGATGAATTGCCGGGCTGCCCCTTGGAGACGTGGCCCTCCTGGCTCCACCCTAAGAACGGGACAGGGCTGAGGTCATCAGCAGCAGAAAGTGGGGCATAGCTGGAGCACCAGGCCCAGTCCCTCAGGAGGGGTGATTACCCCAGGAGCAGCCTGGGGAGGGGCTGGGACAGAGCCAAGTGTGACAGGCCACAGCCCAGGTCCGGAGACACACAGGGCGGGCCTGGCTGAGTCCAAGAGGAAGATGGGAGTCCTGTCTCCTAGCGGGGCTGAGGGTACCCCCTGGTTGGGGGTGGGGCTGACTGTGGGAAACAGGGAGTCCACCGTGCCAGGGCACCACATGTGGCTGCTGGAGACAAGAGGCTTCCTGGAGGCTGTAGGCCACAGAACCAGGAGGGAGACCCTGTGTGCTGGGGTAGGCAGGGCTGCTGGGATGCTTGTAGATGTTCACCCCCTCAGCTAGCATCTAGGCAGGCTGGTGACAGCTGTTGGGCCCCACGCTAGACACGTGACTCTTTTGGAAGTCTGGGTGCTAGGTTCTGGCAGGCCCACCCCATGGCCAGTTTTGCAGATAGTAAGGGGCGCACAGGCCCTGACCCTCCATGATGGCTGGGAGGTGATGGCCAACCACCCTCCCCAGGCCTGACCACGGTGCCTACCACCCACAGTACTCCTACGAGGGCAACGACATCAGTGACCTGCCCGTGAACCTGTCGGTCGTGTGGAACGGCAACTTTGTCATCGACAACCCCCAGAACATCCAGGGTGAGCACAGGGGACTGGCTTGGCCCCGGGCTGGTGCTCATGAAGTCCTGCTGACCAAGCCTCTTCCCACAGCCCACCTCTACAAGTGCCCTGCGCAGCGGGAGAGCTGTGGCCTCTGCCTCAAGGCCGACCCGCGCTTTGAGTGCGGCTGGTGCGTGGCTGAGCGCCGCTGCTCCCTACGCCACCACTGCCCATATGATGCACCTGCCGCCTGGATGCATGCCCGCCACGGCAGCAGCCGCTGCACGGACCCCAAGATCCTCAAGGTAGGCCCAGCCTGCGCCTGCCTGCCACCCACCTGCCCACTGCATGGCCTCTCAGGCAGGCTACCCAGGCTGCTGTCCAGTGCGGGTGCCCCAGCCTCTGCCTCCCCACAGCTGTCCCCGGAGACAGGCCCCCGGCAGGGAGGGACGCGGCTCACCATCACCGGCGAGAACTTGGGCCTGCGGTTCGAGGACGTGCGACTGGGCGTACGGGTGGGCAAGGTGCTCTGCAGCCCCGTAGAGAGCGAATACATCAGCGCCGAGCAGTGAGTGCAGCCCAGGAGGGGTGGTCTGGCTCGGGTGAAGCTCCCCACAATGGCTGAAGCCTGGCCGATGTCCACAGGATCGTCTGCGAGATTGGGGACGCCAGCTCGGTGCGGGCCCATGACGCCCTGGTGGAGGTGTGTGTGCGGGACTGCTCGCCCCACTACCGGGCCCTGTCTCCCAAGCGCTTCACTTTCGTGGTAAGTCCCGCTCCTGCGCCTGCTGCTCCTTGCTGCTGGGGACATGACCACGGGTGCTCAGAGGTCTTGCTGGGTGCAGGGACAGTGGGCCTGCAGCCCACCAGCCCATGCTTCCTCGGTCCTGGTCGGCCACACTTCCCCCCATTCTTGTGCAGCCTGCGTGCTGTCCCCTCCCTCCTGCCTGCCCACCTGGCCTGTGTCTGAGCACCCGAGAGAACAGGATGGGTCCCCCCTCGGGCCCTGTGGAGTCCTCCCAGTCTGGGCACAGCTGGCAGTGCAAGTAGCATCCCAGTGTGGCCCGAGAGGGATGTCCCTTGAACAAATCCCTTTTCCTGCAGACACCAACCTTCTACCGCGTGAGCCCCTCCCGCGGGCCTCTGTCCGGGGGCACTTGGATTGGCATCGAGGGGAGTCACCTGAATGCGGGCAGTGACGTGGCCGTGTCCATCGGTGGCCGGCCCTGCTCCTTCTCCTGGTACGGGCCGCAGGTGGGAGTGGGGGTCAGGGCCTGCTTGGCCTTTCCTGCTGATTGGGGGCCAAGGCTGAGCTCCTGGTTCATATGTCTACGTGTCCCCTCCTGTTGCCTGGGAAACAGGATATGAAGGGCCTGGCTGGGGTGATCACTATGGAAACCCAGAGGCGGAGAAGGTTACCATGGAAACTGGGGCTACCTCCAGAGTGGGAAGAGGAGGGGAAAGGGCAGACAGCTGGCTGGGGGTGGGGCCTGGGCTGCCAGGGGTGGGCACAACTTGACTGCCTCCTCCCTGGAGGGGGACTCCCTTAGGAACAAAATAAAAAGTATTTTTAAAAAAATTTTTAAGGGGGAAAACAGACATCTTAACAAAAGCCTTGAGGCTTGAAGTGGATAATTTTAGATTAGGTATGATAATTGAACGGCCCTTTAAATATTTTCCTGTGGTAATTACCCGTTATCAGACTAATCATCGGTGTTTGCAGCCGAATGGGGCCTGGCGGCTGCAGGGCCTCCCAACTGTGGCAAAGGAGCTGAGGGGACAGGATGCAGGTGCATGTAGTGCCCGGCTGGTGCCCAGTAGAGGTGACCCTGTGATAGTCCAGCCCAGATCATCTTGTGGTCCATGACCGTGGAGATAAAGCCTCGTGTTCCAGATCAGGGGACAGAGGGAGGGTGTCACGTTCTTAGGATGCAACAGGAGAAAAAGGTTGGGGCTTGGGCTCATTGGCCTCCTGAGAAAGGACCGGGCTGTCTGCAGTGTGAGGTGCTGCAGGTGGGCAACCTGTAGCCAGGGAGGAGGCCAAGGCCCAGTGCCCATGGAGCCCTGATCAGGGTCACCTGAAGAGGGGCAAGGCAGGGCTCTCCATGCCTCTTTGGCCTCTGCATTGCTGTGCAGGCACGAGGGTCAGGTTCCACGTGCCAAACAGGGTGGGCCCAGCACTGGGGCTGAGGACAGGACCAGACACTGGCCCAAGGGTGGAAGCGGTGGTTGCAGTGCTGCTGTCATGCTGTGGCCCCTTGCTCACTGTTGTACAGCTCACTTGTGGGGAGCCAGATGCCAGCTCACTGTAGAGGTGCCCCGTGGGTTTCTGGATGCCACCTCACTGTGTCCTGGCCCCCCAGGAGGAACTCCCGGGAGATCCGATGCCTGACACCCCCTGGGCAGAGCCCAGGGAGTGCCCCCATCTTCATTAACATCAACCGTGCCCAGCTCGCCAACCCTGATGTGAAATACAATTACACGGAGGACCCCACCATCCTGAAGATCGACCCAGAGTGGAGCATCAACAGGTGTGCAGTGCTGTCCTGCCCCGTCCCTGTCCCCAACCCCACTTCTGGCTTTGGCCCCGCCGGTGGCTCTGGGGAGGGGCTCGTCTGTTCGGGCTATGTGTCTGTCCCCTCCTGTGTGCTGGGCTGGAACACGAAATGATGACTCCACACGCCTTCTAGTGGTGGGACCCTCCTCACTGTCACGGGTACCAATCTGGCCACTGTCCGTGAGCCCCGAATCCGAGCCAAGTATGGAGGCGTCGAGCGGGAAAACGTGAGTCTGCAACCCTGCCCACCAGCCCCTGTCCACCCACCTCGTCATACCCTGGGGCATACTCGGGCCCTCCCTGCTTGTGCTGGCCTGAGCTGCACATGGAGCCAGAGGCTGGGCTGCCCTTGTCTCAGCCCGTATGGAGTACCTCAAGGACATATCAGCTGTCCCAGGACCCCCAGGCTTCAGTTCTGTTGTGGGAACACCGCCTCCCTCTGAAGTGCTGGCCCAGTGTTCCCGTGCTCTGTGTCCCCAGAGCTGCATGGTGTACAATGACACCACTATGGTGTGCCGGGCGCCATCTGTGGACAACCCCACGCGCACGCCGCCGGAGCTGGGGGAGCGGCCAGACGAGCTGGGCTTCATCATGGACAACGTGCGCGCCCTGCTGGTGCTCAACTCCTCCTCCTTCCTCTACTACCCTGACCCTGTGCTGGAGCCCCTCAGCCCTACTGGGCTCCTGGAGCTGAAGCCCAGCTCCCCACTCATCCTCAAGGTGGGCTCGGCTGCTGGGCTTCCCTCAGGCCGGAAGGGCTGATAGGGGGTGCGGGCCAGAGAAGGGGCTCTCAGCCTGGCCATCCCACTCGCTGCTATCTCCATAGGGCCGGAACCTCCTGCCACCTGCACCTGGCAACTCCCGGCTCAACTATACAGTGCTCATCGGCTCCACGCCGTGCATCCTCACTGTGTCAGAGACGCAGCTGCTGTGTGAGTCACCCAACCTCACTGGGCAGCACAAGGTCACGGTGAGTCCACGGTCCTGCCCACCTGCCTGCCCGCCAAGTACAGGGCCTGGAGGTCTGGGCCCCAGCCCCAGTCTCCAGGCCCTCCTGCTGATCCTGTCCCGACCAGGATAACCTCACTACTGTGGCAGAGCCTCAGATGTGCCCTAGAGGTGCCAGTGACCTTCCCCCACCCCCACTGCCCACCTGCTGGGTCCCTGCTCAGCCCCACGATGCCCTGGGTCCCAGCATCCCCATGTTGCCAGCCACTGGCCCCTGTTGGCAGAACACCTCCCATAGGCAGGAGCCACCTGGGGTTCAGCGACCTTGGCCTGTGGCCCTTGGCTTCCAGCATGGGTGCAGGCGGTCTCTGAGCCCATTCCACCACCTGCAGGTGCGGGCAGGCGGCTTCGAGTTCTCGCCGGGCATGCTGCAGGTATACTCAGACAGCCTGCTGACGCTGCCTGCCATTGTGGGCATCGGTGGGGGCGGGGGCCTGCTGCTGCTGGTCATCGTGGCCGTGCTTATCGCCTACAAGCGAAAGTCCCGTGACGCTGACCGCACCCTCAAGCGGCTGCAGCTCCAGATGGACAACCTGGAGTCCCGTGTGGCCCTCGAGTGCAAGGAAGGTCAGTCAGAGTGGCATTCAGGGCCTGCTGGGCAGCTGGCACTTCTCCATAGCCTGGCCCACCTGCTGCCTCGTGCCCTTCATTGCTGGTCTTGGTACCCACTTGGTGGGTGGGGCCCTGGCAGAGTAGGTCTCACCTCACAGCTACATCGGGCCACGTGACCTCGTGTGCCTCAGTCTCCTCGACTGCAGGGTGGGTGCAGTAGCCGCACCACATGTGGGGGCGGGGGTGGCCAGGGTAGCGTCTGTAGGGCACCGGAGCATGTGCACTCATGCTAGCACCAGCCTTTGTCCTTGAGCTGGCTGCACCGTGCTCCTAAGATGGGCTGTGTGTCCATCCTGACCCTTGGGTGTGACTGGCATTGGTGCCCTCCTGAGAGGGCAGCGTGGGGCTTTTCTGCGAGGCATGTCTAGCGTGCAGTAGCAATGTGGCCCCTCCCTCGACACGTGCTTGCCTTGGGTAACAGTATGGCACAGCAGACGAGCCTAGTACTCAGGGCCCAGTCGCTGAGCTACCCCTGATGGCTGTCCCTAGACTCATGGCTCTCCTTCCTTGGGCCTGAGCCCCTCAAAGCCTTCTACCAGAGAGTTGTCTGGTGGGATATGGCCCAGGGTGGGGGATCCCAAGCCTGCAGGGACCATAGCTGTGTTGGCTGAGGGCTGGGAGGGGGCGGCAGGAAAGGCCAGGGTGGGAATGCAGCTGGAACAGAGGACTCCATGTGGGGCACAGCAGGACCCCTAGGAGCACCCATTTCTGCCCAGCATATCACAGGGAAGCCCACAGTTGAACATCCAGCCCAGCACAGCCCGGCATCTAGACCTTCAGCCTGCACGCTATGGGCCATGGGTGTGGCGACTGCAGTGGGTAGGGCACCTTGGTGGGTGCTGAGGCTGAGCCCATGGGCCCTGGTGTCCTCAGACAGAGGCCGTGGGCTGTGGCAGCACCTGGGGGTGGGATCAGCTCCTGCAGGGGCCAGCCCCATGTACCCCACCTGTGGGCCCTGGGTCACTGTGAATCTCTCAGGGCCACCACAGAGAAGTCAGGATGGTTGTGAGGGAAATGGAGTGGCCTTGATGACAAGTGATATTTATGGGACATTGCCAGGTGTTATGGAGGGCATATGCAGATATTTACTAAGAGACACAGCTCTGGGGTGATGCCTGGCTGGGACTTGCGACCCTCAGAGTCCAATGTAGGGTCCTTAGCAACTCTGACAGGACCCGGACACTGTGACAAAATGTCCAGTCTCTTGAGAAGGAGAGTTGAGACAGTCTCACTGTGTATCCCGGGCACATGAACTCATGGTGATCCTCCTGCCTCAGCCTCCCGGGTGTTGGGATTACAGGCGAGTGCCACCATACCCAGTGGGATTTGGCTAGTCTTAAAACTTGAGTCCTACATCCTAGGAGCCCCCCTGAGACCCATGTGACCCCATGGTGGGTGAGGTGGGCAGTCCTGGTGGGACAGGGTGCAAGCGTGTGGGGGCTGGGCTCCTTTGGGTCCTGTGGAGGACAAGTACCCACAGAGGCTCTCCTGGGGCTGGCAGGTGGGGATCAGCAGACGCCTGGCAGGCAGTGGTGCCAGGAGATGAAGGCCCAGTACCTAATTAAAGCCCAGCCATCCTCGGAGCCGCCCACTCTTCTGGCTCCTGATCAGATAGTGCGTCCTGGCAGCTGAGACACAACTCACAGCTCTGGAATGCCCCTCGGGCTGTGGGCCTGCCCACCTTTGTTCCCAAGAGGCAGAGCTGGCTGAAGCAGGGTGGCTGTGTTGAGGGGCCCACAGCCCAAATACACAGGGGAGTGGTGTCAGTGTGGGCAGCTGGGAGCCTGGGGTCACCCTGAAGCCATTGGCCCTGGGACATCTGCCACCCACCACCTGGCCCCTGGCCTTGCCCATTCCTGTAGTGGTAAGGGTTGGCACCCCATGGCTGCCCACCCTTGAGTGTCAGAGGCCAGCCCTGGTGCTGCTCTGCTTTAGTTTCAGTTAATCCCACGACTACCCAACAAGGCCGAGGATTTTTGTCGTGTTAGGACTGGGGAAACTGAGGCACAAGGAGGCACGTGGTAGGCCCTGGCCCTGATCGTGGGAGGAAGGGTAGGAGTGCCCTGACACCTCGCCTGGTCACAGCCTTTGCAGAGCTGCAGACAGACATCCATGAGCTGACCAACGACCTGGACGGTGCGGGTATCCCATTTCTTGACTATCGCACCTATGCCATGCGGGTGCTCTTCCCCGGGATCGAGGACCACCCTGTGCTCAAGGAGATGGAGGTAGGTGCACTGGCCTCACCCTAGGCTCAGAGGGGACAGTCCAGCTCCTTGGGGCTCAGGGCCCAACCGAGCTGTTGGGGTGCAGGGGCCTGCACATGGAGGGGCTCCCTGAGCCTGGGGCAGGGCCTGCCTGGTGTGGCTCCTCTCCCTCACAGGCCTCCTCCAGCTTGGGCCTGCCACTTGTGCCCCTCGAGGTTCGAGACGTGGCTTTGCTGGTGAGCTCCCTGCCCTGTGCTGGGTGGTGCTAGCCCGGTCAGAGTCTGCTGTGGCCGCTGGTGAGAGCAGACACAGATGCAGCCCTCAGAGCTGGGCTGTGCTGCCGACGTCAGGGCGCCCAGGCTGCTGGCCCTGAGCACCTCAAGGAAGTGGCCTCAGGCACTCAGGCTGGTGCCAAGACGGGCACACTCCTTGGTGCTTCACCTTCCTCTCCCACGTGCTGGGCTTCACACCCAGCCTGTCTCCTCTCCTTCATTCCTCACCTAGGGGGTGGGGCGGGGGTTTCTGTGTGGGCACTGCCACGAGGGCAGTGAGGCCGAGGACACTGTCCCGGCACCCAGTAGTGACCCGAGGTCGCGTCAGCTCTGTGGCATCAGGGCCTGAGCAAGCACGTGCTCACCCAGGTGCAGGCCAACGTGGAGAAGTCCTTGACGCTGTTTGGGCAGCTGCTGACCAAGAAGCATTTCCTGCTGACCTTCATCCGCACACTGGAAGCCCAGCGCAGCTTCTCCATGCGAGACCGTGGCAACGTGGCCTCCCTCATCATGACAGCCCTGCAGGGGGAGATGGAGTACGCCACGGGTGTGCTCAAGCAGCTGCTGTCTGACCTCATTGAGAAGAACCTGGAGAGCAAGAACCACCCCAAGCTGCTGCTGCGCCGGTGAGCCAGCCTGCTGGGCGCGGGCCAGGGCTCCTTCTCCACACAGGCCCTGTGGGATGGGGTGGCTGGGGCCTGTGCACAACAGGGACAATGCCACCTGCCTGCGACATGCTGTTCTGCCTCCCCCAGGACTGAATCGGTGGCTGAGAAGATGCTGACCAACTGGTTCACCTTCCTCCTGTATAAGTTCCTCAAGGTAGGCCAGGCCAGCGGAAGAGAGCACCCAAGGGTGGGATCAGGTGACAGAGGGGACACAGGAGGGGAGGCCAGAAGGAAACCAGCACAGGGCACCCCAGAGAGGTGCTGAGGAAATAGCCGCAGATGGGGAGCCACCCAGGTAGGAGCTGCCCAGGACATGCATCTGCCCCCCACCCTGCCCCGTCCCATTCATGTCCTTCCTGTCCAGCCCTTGCCCAGCCCACAGAGAGTGAAAAGCCAGTGGCCAAGTTGGGCTTTGAACACAGGCGCCAAGCCCAGGGGAGGCAGGGCCTGAGCAGGGGCCACAGGCTCTGGGCTGACCTGGCGTTCCCCAGGGCTCCATACGCTGCCCATTTTGGGGCGCAGTGGCCACGCTGGGCTTCCCTGAACCGTGGCAAGTGGGTACTGGCTGTCCTCAGGGGAGCCTGTGGCCCAGGTGGATATAGGCCCCATGGGGTCTGTTTGGGTTGGAATTGGTTGAGTTAGTTGTCTGCACGTTAGATACTGGGACACAGAGATTCTGGCATCTGGCTTCCTTCAAAAAGCCGGAAGGCATGGTGGAGGGACCCTGCATCAACTGTGGCCTATGGTCAGTGTAGCACATGCCCCTTACTGCTCTCCAAGGCCCCTCTTGCTGCTCTGAGGTATAGGTAACCAGCGTGTAGCTTAGCGGGCAGGTGCTAGTGATCACCTGAGTCCAGCATCCCCGCCTCTCAGGCTTTTGGGACTTCCATCCTGCCTCGGAAGGATGCTGCTGCCCCCCCAGGCGGCTGGCTCAGAGGTGACAGCATGGCAGCCTTGCAGATCTGTGCATGAGCACAGTCCTGCAGGGCATCTGCTGGTTGGGAGGAGATGATGGTAGATGAGAGGTACAGGTGTGGGGTGGATGGGAGTGAGCAGAGGGCAGGTGGTAAGGGAGGGGCATCGTGGGCCCTGGAGAGGTGACACGTGCAGCTGTGTATATGCAGCAGTCCTTGGCATGCTTCTGGTGCCCAGGAAGTGGTAATGATGTTACGGTGCAGGACTGGTCAGATAGCTCATAGGTGAGTCCTTCCTGTCAGTGAGAACCAGCCTGTAAAGGGGTGTAACTCATCTCTGTGCTTGCCAAGTTGGGCTCTGTAAACCCAAGAAGCAGTGCAAGGTGCAGCTGAAAGGGAGCTACAGCCAGGCCAAGCAGGGCCAAACCACCTGCTGACCCTGCTGGATCCCAAGTCCACACTTGGAAGGACAGGGTGCAGCGTAGCACAGCCGGCCTGAGACCCTGTCGGGGCTGGATTCTGTTGCCTGACTGCCCCTGGGCTGGGGCTCTGACCTCAGGAAAGCTGGCTGACTCCCACCCAGGAGGGGCCCAGAGCCTGGCCTGGGCCTGCACCTGCACCCATCCACACCTCCAGCCTTTGGCTTTTGCCAGAAACTTTTATTAAAGATAGACATTCTAGAGCAGCTCTTGGCTCCCAGTGAAATTGAGTCTGAAGTACAGGGATCGCTCAAGTACAGAGATCTCTTGTGTATAGGGATCTCTTATGTATAGAGATCGTTCACATACAGAGATCTCTCACAGGAATCTCTCATGTTTAGGGATCACTCACATACAACAGTCTCTGACCCACAATGAGTTGGCTTAAGAGTTTCAGGTTTACCCTGGTGCAAACAGGAAGTGTGGTCAATAGCAACTGTGTCTAGGAGTTTGAAGTGCAATCCTTCCTGGCTAGTGAAGTGGAGATGATGCTGTCCCATGAGGTTGGGCAGGCAGTGAGTTGCAGTCCACCAGCCATGAGGTCATGAGGGCAAACAGTTGTGGTGCTGAGCTGTGACGCTTAGTAGAATGGACACGAGATACTTTTCTTTCTTTTTATGTATGTGTGGTACTGGGCATTGAACCCAGTGCCTTTGCACTAAGCTATATTCTCAGCCCTTTTAAAATTTTTTAATTTTGAGACATTGCCTCAGTAAGTGGCTCGATCCTCATGCTTCAGCCTCCCAGGTGTGCACCACCACCCTTGGCTTGTTGTAATGAAGAGTATTTTTTTATCATGATAAAATACACATGAAATTAACCATCTTCACGATTTTTAAATGCACAGTTTCATGGCATCAAGTGCATTCATAATACCATGTGGCTATTTCCACCATCCATCTGCAGAATTATTTTCTAAATCTGAATCTGTCTGCACTGAACACCCAGTTCCTCATCCCTGCCCTCTGCCCCAGCAGCCCCTTCTTATCTACTTTCCGCTCTAGGGAACCCTGGAGGCAGAACCATCCTGGGTGTCTCTTCTGTGACTGGCACGTGTCACTCAGCACAGTGTGGTTTTCCCATGTCTGTCAGCAAAGTGTGGTCCATACAGCAGTGCCCCTACAGGTGTGTCGGTGACCCACTGTCGCCTGCAGCTTTTGGCTGTTCAGTGGAGCACTGTAGAAATTAACAGTGCATGGGTTTTAAATCGTGCGCCGCTCTGAGCAGCAGGGTGGACTTGTATACCATCCCTTCCAGAATGTGAGCCATCCCTTCGTCCCGAGCATCCACCATTTGCTGCCCACCATTGGTCACTCAGTTGCTGTTCTGGTGACTGGGTAGTTGACTTGCAGTATCACATACTGGGGTTCGGGTGACCTGTTTGAGCTACTACAGGCACGAGGCAGTGAGGCTGGCCCTTCAGATGTGTCCAAGAGAGGCTGTAAAGTTCATCCTTTAAGTGCAGTTTCCTGACGTAACAAGGAAAAGCAGGAAGCATCCATTGAAGTTGCTGAGGTGTACAGTAAGGATGAGTCTTCTGTCCACAAAATTAAGAAGGAGGATAAAGAAATTCATTCTGGGTTTGCCATTGCACTTCACACTGCAAAGTTACAGCTACAATGTGTGAGTGATGGGTGCTTAGTTAGATAAGAAAGGCCCTACACTTGTGGGTGCACAACCTGAGCAAAGAGCACTGAGCCTCTCAGACTCAGCAAGGGGTCCCCTGAAACAGGAGACACCAAGCCATTTACTGCACATGTGGCAGGGTGCTTACACTTGGTGCAGAATAGGCTTGGACCATGTAGGGGAAATGCGGCTCTTGGGCTTGGTACTGTCCGTGGGTTCAGGCAGGCATTGGTGGGGATCTGGGAATGTGTCTCCCTGGAATGTTTTGTTCCATATAAGATACATGTACATATTGTCTGCTTTAAAAAAAAAAATAGCAGGAGGATCAAGAAAGGGGTAGATGGGAAAGGAAAGGAGGTGGAAAAGGAATTAGGGTGTGTTAGGTACACATACCGACTTCATAAGGAAAGTGTTCGTTATATACCAGACACATGTAAAATAAACTTTAAAAGAAAAACAAAAAAAAAGGAAGCAAATCCAGTCTATCACATGAATGAACTGTGAGGTCACATGCTATTTTTAAACAACACAAAAAATTTTCTGCATTCCTTGCTGTCCTTAGAAACAAAGCTTTACCTAGAGCAGTGGTCCACCATGCTGCCTTAGCACTGCTCACCACAAGGTGAGGATAAAGGATGAGCTCCCCACCCCTAGAGCTGCAGATGATCATTGTTGTGGTGCATGTCCTCGGTCTGGTTTCTGAACTAAAGCAACTGTTTATAGAGGTGATTTTGTCCGTTGTTCCTCACTGTGCTCAACGCCCTCCTATCCGCCCCTTAGGCAGAGCGTCAGACCTACCTTTGCAGGTGAGGACATGGGTGTTTGTCACATAACATTCCATGGTGTGGATGGTGCTTGTGGATTCCCAGTCACACAGGGAGGTGTCGGGAGAGCGGCTCCTTGCCCACAGTGACCAGCACCCCTGCCAGCCTCTGGGGCAGTGGGCTTGGCTTGCTGAATGCCAGCGAGGGGGGTTCCAGTAGAACAAGTGCAGGGTCGGCACACTCACTTCAGCTGGGATGCGTGCTACTGAGTCCTGCCCCAAGTGCACCCAGGCCAGCTCCAAGGCTCGCCTGGCCGGGGCTAGCGCTGCTTTATCAGGCACTTTCACCTTTGCCAGTTTGGTAAGTGCATGTAGATAGTTGATTGCTTTCGTTGGCATTCCTTTTAGCAAGGTGAGCATCCTTTCATGTGCTTAATCAGCTCCTTTTGTTTTTTTCTGTGAAACAAAGTTTGCAATTTTTTTTTTATCCTTTGAACATTTTTCTAGGGTTATTTCTTTAATATACCAGTTTTTTTTTTTTTTTAAGATGCCTACTTTCATTTTTTAGGCTCCTGTGATAGCCAAGAAATGATTTGCACTCATATGTGTTATGAGGTAGGGATCTGTTTTGCTTTTCCCAACAAATGGAAAAGCACTTAACCTACCAGTATTTATCAAAAAATGCCCTTAATTGGATTATCTTATTACATGAAAAATGACATTTTCATATTTTTATTTTTTGTGGTACTGGGGATTGAACCCAGAGCTTTTTCACTGAACTACATCCCTAGCTCTCCCCCTTTTTCTTTCATTTTCCTTATTTTATTTTATTTTTTAAATTTTGAGACCAGTTCTCACTAAATTGTCCAGGTAGGACTAAAACTTAGAATCCTCCTGTTTCTGCCTCCCACAGTGCAAGGGTTACAGGCATGTAGCACCACTCACAGCTAAAGCGGTGCTTTTTAGGCAGTTTCTGCACATTTGCAGCTAGGGCTTGGAGGAGTTGGAGGCCCTAGGTTCTGGGCCTCCCTCCTCCCTGGCCTCTCGGGAATCTCAGATTCCTCAGTGGCTGCAGCCTGGCCTCAGAGGAAACAGCCTGGGTCCAGAGAGAATGCCCTGGCTTTTAGAGGAGGGATATTGGGGTCAAATGGAACTGGGTTTGAATCTCGACTTCATCCACACTGACCTTGGGGCAGTGACCTCCCTCCCCTGACCTTAAACCCAGCTGTGCTCTTTTCACCTTCTGTACAGTTCTGGCCTGGGAATCCTCTTGTCCCTGGGTCCCCCTTGTCAGATGGCATTCCCGGGAAGTGCCCTCATGGATAGCTCTGCATCCGAACTGCTTTCCCTCCCTTCCTCCCTCCCGGCTGACTTAATGAAGCCAAGTTTGCAAATGAAACATAATTTCAGAGACAGACGTGTTGTTGGAAGGTCTCAGGATGATCTACGCTTGTGACCGTTCCTTAGCAGCTGTCTCTTTAATTGCCTCAGATGCTAACGAGGTGCCCAGAGCATCTGGTTACAGGGCCAAAGCTGCCCATCTGCCAGGCCCAGGCGGGAGCTGGGCACTCACCTGCCGGTGACACGGCAGGTGGAGGTGTCACTGGTCAGGGGCAGCCTCTGAGAGCTGCAGGACCTGGATGAGCGCTGCCTGCTGGCCCTTTGCATTTCACTGTGCTGATGTGAACCTTTTCATTCCTTCCATTTGGTCAGCTGTGTCTGGAACCTCGCCCTGCTCCTTGCTGGGTGCTGGATCTCTACATTTACAGATGAGTCCAAGGGCCTGGCCCTTGGGCAGCAGCATGAAGGACTGCAGGTCCAGAAGGGCCATGGGCCTGGGTAGAGTCTTGGTCTCAAGATGGCAGTCACAGAGACCCTGAGGCAGGAACAGGAGGTGGCAGCAGTGTGGGGTCCAAGGGCCCAGGTTAGAGCAGAGCCAGGGCAGACCTCTCCACGTGCCCAGGCCACCCTGCCAGCCTCGAGGCCCGGACTGTGGACTGCTGTGCCCTGGTGCTGGTGCCTCCTGCTGTCCCCTGGGGTCATGGCCCTGCCAATGAGCGTTCTAAGAGTGCACTCTGGCCAGCGGCCAGGGGAGGCCTCAGGGTGCCATGCACCCTTCACTCCTGCCTGGCCATGTGTGTCCTCTCCATGCTCCTGTGGGTCCTGGCCATGGCTTATATAGGGCTCCGCTGTGCATCTCGTACTGCTCACTCTCCCTTGGGTTCTGGTGCAGGGAGACACTTGCCTCCTATGAGGCAAAAGAGTTGCTGTCCGTCTTTGCTGGGAGGGCTGTGGGCTGGGGGAGCCCGGGGTCCTGGCCGTGCCTCACGTCCCTGGCTCCACAGGAGTGCGCAGGGGAGCCCCTCTTCATGCTGTACTGCGCCATCAAGCAGCAGATGGAGAAGGGCCCCATCGATGCCATCACGGGTGAGGCCCGCTACTCCCTGAGTGAGGACAAGCTCATCCGACAGCAGATTGACTACAAGACGCTGGTGAGTGTGGCAGGCCCTCCTGTCCCTGGCCCCATTCCCTCTCCCGCCCCCAGCCAGCAAGGCCAAGAGGTGGGGGCTGATGCTGCTCCTCCCCTCCCCCATAGACCCTGAACTGCGTGAACCCCGAGAATGAGAATGCACCCGAGGTGCCAGTGAAGGGGCTGAACTGCGACACAGTGACACAGGTCAAGGAGAAGCTGCTGGATGCCGTGTATAAGGGAGTACCCTACTCCCAGCGGCCCAAGGCTGGGGACATGGACCTCGGTGAGCAGAGGGGCCACCACAGGGCTTGGGTTCCAGCAGGATGCCCTGTGTGTGCTGAGACACGGGCAGGGTATGTTGAGGGCACAGGGCTCAGCTTGGTGGGGAGCTAGGCGGGCCTCAGTGCTCACTGGTGTGGTCTGTGGGCAGCCCTGGGGGAAAGGACAACAGGGCTGGGCTCTGCGGCCAGGGTGTAGGCTGTGAGATGGGGCACCTGGGGCCGGGCAGTCCTGGGGGCCCTGAGGGAAGGTGTGGCGGAGGGCAGGGCTCCGGGGTCTGTGGCTGGAGGGGCTGGGATCAGGGCCACCGTGATAGGCTTGGGCTTCGGTAGTTGGGGCTGAGCTAGTGGCTGGGGCCCTGCCTGTTCGAAGCCTTCACTAGCGCCCCCAGGACCCCCCGCCTTCTGCGGGGCTCAGTGTGGATGGTGGTCAGGAGGGAGCAAGGCCCTGTGGCCATGCCCTCCAGTGCCCCACTCCCCACTCCCCGTAGAGTGGCGCCAGGGCCGCATGGCGCGCATCATCCTGCAGGATGAGGATGTCACCACCAAGATTGACAACGACTGGAAGAGACTGAACACTCTGGCCCACTACCAGGTGACCCTGTCTGGCAGGAGCCTGGGCTGTGCCTCCTGCAGGCACCATAGCATCACTGGCGCCAATGTCAGAACCACTGGGGAGAAGACGGTCCAGCCTGGGGCTGGCAGCAGGGGGCGAGGAGGGGCAGAGGTGTTGGGTGCACTGTCCTGGGCCCCAGTGGGCACTGTTCTGGCAGCCTGGCTCAGAGTAGTGAGGTGACCCCTCTCTGGGCTTGGGGCAGCAGTGTCAATCAGGGCCCCGGGGTGGGCAGGGCATCTCCATAGCATCCTGTGGAGTCATTGTCCCTGCCCTCTGCCTGCAGGTGACAGATGGGTCATCAGTGGCACTGGTGCCCAAGCAGACGTCCGCCTACAACATTTCCAACTCCTCCACCTTCACCAAGTCCCTCAGCAGATACGGTGAGGGGCTGGGTAGGGACAGGGGCGGCCCTGGGCCTGGGCAGATGTCAAGACTCAGAGACATGGTCACAGCCTGCCCTTGGTGGAGGCTGTGCCACTCCCCATGCCGTGTGTCCACCCTGTAACGCTGCCTCCCGGACTCCTCAGCTGTCCCCAGCAGCCCAGAGAGGAGGATGCAGGTCCCAGGGTTCAGATGAGGCAGGGCCTGGGTACAGCCGTGTTTGTGGGGACACAGGCCACCCACTGACAGGCCCGGCTTCTGCAGAGAGCATGCTACGTACAGCCAGCAGCCCTGACAGCCTGCGCTCGCGCACCCCCATGATCACACCCGACCTGGAGAGTGGCACCAAGCTGTGGCACCTAGTGAAGAACCATGACCACCTGGACCAGCGCGAAGGTGACCGAGGTAGCAAAATGGTCTCAGAAATCTACTTGACCCGGCTGCTGGCCACCAAGGTAAGCGGCAGCCATGTGGGAATGGCAAGGCCCCTGCCGAGTGTGTTGAGCAGAGTCAGGGCCTACTCAGGCACCCCACGGGGTGCTGGTGCCTGGTGGAGCACTGGAGCCTTGCACCCTTACCCATCTTCAGGGCACACTGCAGAAGTTCGTGGACGACCTGTTTGAGACCATCTTCAGCACAGCACACCGGGGCTCGGCCCTGCCGCTGGCCATCAAGTACATGTTTGACTTCTTAGACGAACAGGCTGACAAGCACCAGATCCATGATGCCGACGTGCGCCATACCTGGAAGAGCAACTGGTAAGTGTGCAGGGTGGGGGCCATCCCACGTGGCTTGGACAGCTGTGTCCCTGCTCTAGTGAGGGGCTGAGCCGCTGTACCCAGGGTATCTGCCTTTCCCACCTGGGTTTAGGCATGTCCTTGCTCCAACTGAGCAAACCCCCTTGTGCGGGGGCTGCTGTGAGAGAGACGGGGCTTGGCGGGGTGGCAGTGAGGATGACACAGGCGCTGTGGTGCTCACCAGTGTGTGGCACTTAGCAGCCTGGGCCAGGGATAGCTCATGGAGGCACAGAGACTGCCTTTGTCACTGGGACCCGGTACCAGACACCCACAGTTTAAGAGGGGAAGGATTTATTTTGGCTGAGTTTGTAGAGGTTTCAGCCCTTGGTTGGCTGGCTCCAAAGCAGGGCAGCATGGCAGAGGGGCCTGGCGGAGGAGAGCTGCTCCCAACATGGTGGGCAGGAAGCAGAGTGAAAGGAGGCTGGGGAGGAAGATGCGCCCTTCCAGGCTACGCCCCCAGTGAGCGGCTCTTCTGGCCAGACCCCGCCTCCTAACAGCAAGTCAGCTTTGAACCGCCATAATCCAGCTGCCTTCAAAAGACCTATTTATGTGCACATGAGGCTCTTGGAGGACCTGTAGATATAAACCGTAACGCTGTGTCAGTTGCCAAGGCCACAGGGCACTGCATATAGAGGCAGGGGTCTCACAGGAACCTGGGCTGCACCGTGCACCTAGGAGAGGCAGCAGGGCTTTGCAAGGCTGGGCCTGTTTTGTGTGGTTTTTTTGTTCTTTTTTTTTGGTACCGGGGATCAAACTCAGGTCCTTGAGTTTGCGAGGCAGGCAGCAGACCACTGAGCTAAATACCCGGCCCGGGGCTAGGCCTGTGTCACAAGAGATACCCAGGCCCCCAAGTGGCTCCCTTTGCAGAGTGCCTGTCGTGGTCAGTCCCCTGGCTTTGGGTACTGGCGCACCTGGGGGACCAGCCCTGCACAGCCCCAGCCCTGGCCCCACAGGCCAGGCTCCTGCCCCAGGCAGAGCCCTTCTGAGCATATCTGGAGGCCTGCAGGAGGATTGTGTGGATGGGGGGTTGGTCAGGGATGGCTGGACGCTGTCTCAGCAGAAGGGGCTGCTGCTTCTTCCTCCAGGATCTCACTTCCCCTCCATAGCCTCTCCTCCCTCTTTCAGGCATACCCAGCGCATGCCTACTATTGTGTGCCCTCCAGCCAGCAGCCACACCCCATCTTCCTGAGCCCAAGCCTCATCCCTTACCTCAACCTTTTGGGAGCCTTGGCTTTTCCCTCCCACTGCCCCCGGGACTCTGGTGGGGTGTTTCCCAAACCTGGAGTACAGCCTACACCCGCTCCCCCCGCCCCAGCCAGTTCTCCTGGGCTATGCAGAAGCACCTACGAGCAGCACCCTCTCAGTCACCTCCAGCCAGGACAGCCCTGCATCTGGAGGGTTTTGGACCAAGGTGTCCAGGAACCACTAGCCACATATGGCTGCTGAGCACTTAGCACGTGCCTGGATGACCAAGGACCTCAGTTTTCAGCTTCATTTGGTGGCCTGTGATGCCCATCTCTGCAGTGGTGGTGTGGACCCAGGGCAAGGGGGCTCCTTAGCAGTGTGTCCAGGGGCCCAGAGCTGAGCTGTGGGTCCCTGCACAGCATGCAGGCCAGAGGCAGTGACAATGTGCAGGGCCCAGATCTGCCTGACGCTTGTGACGCACACATCCCCGACCATGGGAGTGAGGCTGTGTGAGGCGCCGGGCTGCAGGTACAGTTCCCACCCAGGGGCCTGCTTCTGTCAGATGGTGCTGCACTCTTTTTGGAAGCTGGGGTCAGGAGGCTGTGGGCTGGAGGCCTGACGTGGGGGCCCGAGGATGGCAGCTGAACCCCTGGGCCCTCGTGTTCACAGCCTGCCCCTGCGCTTCTGGGTGAACGTGATCAAGAACCCGCAGTTCGTGTTCGACATCCACAAGAACAGCATCACGGACGCCTGCCTGTCAGTTGTGGCCCAGACCTTCATGGACTCCTGCTCCACGTCGGAACACAAGCTGGGCAAGGACTCGCCCTCCAACAAGCTGCTCTATGCCAAGGACATCCCCAACTACAAGAGCTGGGTGGAGAGGTGCAGAGGGGGCTGGCTGGTGGGGGTGGGGCGGGGCTGGGGGGGCTGGGGGCGGGGCTGGGGGCAGGGCCTCACTCCCTCCTGGCCCACTGCAGATACTATGCTGACATCGCCAAGATGCCTGCCATCAGTGACCAGGACATGAGTGCCTACCTGGCCGAGCAGTCCCGGCTGCACCTGAGCCAGTTCAACAGCATGAGCGCCCTGCACGAGATCTACTCCTACATCACCAAGTACAAGGATGAGGTGAGCCGCGTGTAGGTGGAGGGTCAGCCGCCTCTGCTGGGCCCTTCCCTTTCCCTCCCGGGTCAGTGGGGACGGCGAGGGATGGGGGAGAGGGGTGGCTGCACCTCTCCTGTCTCCAGCAGGACTTGTGACAGGGTTCACGGGGCCGGGGACGTCTCCAGGTTGAACGGCTCCTTCCATGTCTTGTGCTGACTTAGGGTGAGGCTGCGGAGCTTCCGTTTCTGCACACAGGATGACCGACTTCTGGGCTGTGTTCACAGGCCACAGGCAGGGCAGGCGCAGTCAGTGCCAAGACACTGAGGCCAGAGTGGGCTGGGTAGCCATCTGCAGGATGCCCTGGGGCTGGCCAGGGCTGTTCTGGTGAGGGAACCGTCTCTGGCTGTGCAGGCTTCCGGTCACTCAGCTCACTTTCCTGAGCCAGGCAGGGGCCCTGGCGGTTCCAAAGTAGAGGGCCAGGCCTGCCTGCTGCACTCAGCTAGTGAGCCCAGGTACCTTCTGGGTGGCCCAAGTGAGGGGACAGGCATCTGGCTGGAGGTGGGGAGGCCATAGAAGATGTTAGTCTGAGGTCTAGGTCTTTAGATTCAAGGGCAGCAGAGCTCCAAGCACTCCATCCCATCTGGAGGTCGCCACTGAGCTGAGAGAGGGGCTTTCAGGCCAAGACTAGGGAGCAGCAGCCAGGAGACAAGTCAGGGGCAGAGGAGGGGACAGACTCAGAAGCTGCGGTAGGGGGAATCCCGGGTGACAGCCAGGGTAGAGGAGAAAGACCAGCACTGGGGTCTCAGTGACTACAAGGACCAGGGAGCAGAGGAGCCCTGTGCTCAACATAAAGGTGCAGAGAAGGTCAGGAGGGAGGACGGCGGTGTGGCCACGTGTGGAAGGGCCCGGTGTCATGCAGCGCCGGTGATTGGGGTGGCTGTTGTTGGGCCACTCCTGAGTCCTGCCCCCGACTTCTCTTCATCTGCAGATCCTGGGAGCACTGGAGAAGGATGAGCAGGCACGGCGGCAGCGGCTGCGCAGCAAGCTGGAGCAGGTGGTGGACACGATGGCCCTGAGCAGCTGAGCCCCTGGTTGGTGACCGCCCAGCAGGAGGCGGAGCCAGAGGGCTGTGGAGCAGGGGCCCCTGGAGACAGCTGCGCCACCGTGCAGAGATCCAGGAGGTGCTCGGGGCTGGCACACGACCACCATCCTCCTGGCCTCCCTTCCTGGGCCCTCATGGCATGGCCAGGCTTTTATCAGTATGGGTGTGACAGCACCTGCCTGGCCACCTCTGCCCAGGATGGCCTTCCCGGGCCAGGGCACGCAAAGGGCAGCCAGCCAGCCCTGCCCAGGGACCTTTGTTGCCTGTGAGAGCTGCCTGGGGTCCTTCACAGGAGTAGAGGTGGCCTCCATGGGGTGAGGCTGGGGTCAGAGCCCCCAGGGAAGGGCAGTAGCCTGCCTGTCTCCCAGAGGCAGGACACAGGGCTGGGTGTCAGGCAGCACCTTCCCGGCTGCCACCAGCGGACCAAGTCTGAGCATTAGGGGCCTGGCTGGCAGCTGGTGGGAGGGGCACACACCCAGGGCCGGCAAGATGAGCCAAAGCCCTCTTGCCTTCGACGTCTAGCACCCCACGCTCACCACCCCTTGCCGTCCTCAGATTCACCGCGTGCTCTGCGCGGCCGAGGCTGGAGCGCCACGTCCACCTACGAAGGAGGCTCTGTCCCCTCCTATGGAGGGGCTCCCCAAGCTCCGAGGGACTCGTGGACGGACAGACAGGCAACCCCCTCTGTCCTCAGGGCTATGCCTCTGGGAGCCGCCGGGCCTGGGGCTCCAGCTACAGAGCGCATGTTCCCGTTATTTATTCCCCTCTCCTCTTGCTCCTGCACAGTTGCCCAAAGTGGGCCGAGCCCCCTCCCACCACGGCTTCCACTTTGGCCCTTCCTGAGCAGTGGGACACTGGGGACTGTTTTTGTTTTTAAAGGGAAACAGGAAATCCCACTACCCTCTGCCTGGGCGGTGAGGGTGTAGTGTTTGGCCCCTGCCAGCCTGGACAGCTCAGGCTGTGACAACAGGCAGGGTCTGAGGGCCTGGAGTTGGCTGCCGCCCCTTTGCCCTCAGCAGCAAGAAAACAAGTTTTTAACGGAACCCTGTACATATATATATATGTGTGTGTGTATATATATATGTGGCTCTGGCCTCACCTCCAGCCCCAGTGGGGTACTGTACAGTTACAAAAGGAGAATTCTGAAAAGCAATTTAGAAGAAAACCCAGGTGGTGGGAAAACACTACCAGGTGGCGTGGAGAGAGTAGTTGGGTCTTTGGGGCCAGAGCAGAGCCCCAAAGCCTGGCCGCCTCCACCCGGTGCCCCACGCTTGCTGTGGACAAAGGAGTCGAGAGCCCCAACCTGCTGCCGGCCCCTGAGAGCTTCCAGGGTGCGTAGGGCCTGTGGATTTGCATGATTGTGCTAGCGTTTAGTCTGAGTTGATCTTTTTCAAACTGCAAGTGTTGAATCTAGAGGTGGTTAGACCCTTTTTCAATGTTTTTTTCTTTTTAAATTAATCAGTCACTTGTACAAGCAAACAAGCAGCCCACCCCCTTTTCAAGTTCACTTTTTCAATGGTACTAAAGATTCTAATGGACTTTAAGGGACAGCTAACTGTGGCCAGACCCAGCCCCAGCACCGAGGGCAGCATGCCTTGTGTCCGAAGGCTGCCAGCCTGGGGGTCCCCCCCTTCCCCCAAGCAGTGTGAGCCAGTCGGGGCTCCTGGGATGCCAGGTCAGGAGCTGCTCCCTTGTGAGGGGGTTGGTGTGTGGTTGGTGAACTTCTGACTCAGGGAGCTCTTCCACCCCACGGGGCGCCAAGGAGGGCCTGGGCACCCCACTCCATGCTGCCTCCAGCCCTACTAGCCCCCCTTGGGCCAGAGCTGAGGCCAGCCAAGCTGGAGATAATGCCCTTTTGTCCTCCAGGATTCCCTTCCCTGGTGTATCCCGTCCATTATGACACCTCCTGGCTGTGCTTCAGTTTACCCCAAAGTCTTCCCTGGATACTGGCTTCAAGTGGAAGCCCACAGTTCTTCCAGTCCCACCTAGGCCATGCAGGCCCCTCGGTTCCCACACACTTTCCAGAGTATTTCCACCCCTCCCCTTCCCTGGGTCTCGTGGCCGCTGCTACCCGGCTCAGTCCAGCCAGGTGGCCTCATCCACATGTGGAGCATCAGTGAGCAGTAGGAGGGTGTGACTGCCCAGCCCAGCCTAGTATGACTTCCCTCAGGGGCCCTGGCCACAGCCGAGCTCATGGCGTCTGTTCGAAAGCACTTTAGCAAATCTGTTTACACATGCATTGATCCAGCTGGTTGTAAGCATGCTGTGTCCAAGGACAGCAGGTCTCCCTCGAGTGTCCCCGTGGGGCCCACACCACCTGCCTGGTCCTGGGCTTAGGCCCTCATTTCCTCTTGTCATTAATCCCCATGGTCCCCAATCAGTAGCACCCTAGGGGCTGGGCCAAGCACCCTGATCACCTCCTGCTGGGTGCTCCGAGCTCTGAGGTGGCCCGAGAGCCCACCGTATGGTAGGTGGTGAGGTGCCTGGGACCACCTCTGCCACCCAGGCCGGGACAGGTTCTGTTGGTATCGCTGCCTGCCATGGCCCTGCTTCTCCCAGCCCCTGCCGACCCTCCTGGCACTAGGCCCCTTTTCCCACACCCAGCCTTGGAGTGCCTGGGCACCAATAGCTCTAGCTGTCCCTGTACACCCAGCCACCTGCCTATTCTCCTGTGGCCTGGGGTCCACAGTGGGCTGCCTAGAAGTGGAGGTTGGGTGCCCCAGCATGCGCAGCATGGAGTCCCAGGACGGCCAGTGCCCTGCACTTGCATGGGGGCCCAGTGCCCAGCCCCTGCCCTCCTATTCCCTTGCTGAGGGCCCCTGCCCCCGTGTCCCTCCCAGCCCGGATCTGATGGCTCACTCGTTGGTGCTACACAAGCTAGAATAGATATATTTAGAGAAAGAGAAAGATATTTTTAAGACAAAGCCCACAATTAGCTGTCCTTTAACGCCGCAGAGCCCCCACCCAAAAGAAGAACCGTCACTTGTACGGGCTGAGCTCCCGGCCCTCAGCGCTGCCTCTCTGGAAGCAGCACCGCTGACCGGCACTCCTCCCGCAGATGTGTAAATATACGGCGATTTCCTATTTTACTGTTCTTCAGATTTAGTACTTGTACATAAACACACATTAAGGAGAGATTAAACATTTTTGCTAAAGCTCCTGGCTCCGGGCTTTCTTGCTGTGAGGGGATTGGGTGGCTGCAGCGGTGTGACACAGGACACTCCGGACAGCTTGGGGGAAACAATCCTGGGGCCCCTGCCTGCAGTCCCTGGCAGGGCCGTGGGTTGGGTCACACCAGGGGTGGTGGCCTTAGCACCTGAGAACTTCATGAAAGTCAGCACTCCGGAGGCTGAAGCAGGAGGATCACTGCGAGTTCGAGGCCAGCCTGGGTTACATAGCAAGAGCCTGTCTCAAAACAACAAAACAGGGAGTATAGTGGCTGCAGGTGTTCTGATGCCCCCAGGACAGATGCTAGGTCTCTGGGATGGGGTCTCGGCCCTGGTGACACATCACAGTCCTCAGCTGAGACTAAAAGACACCTCTGCTGAACCCCACTGAAGGTAGCACTCCTTCATAGAAGGGCCTGGGTGACAGCCTGGTTCCCGGCCCATCACGGTGGAGCAGGAATCCTGGGACCTTGTTAAATGCAGATTCTGAGCCCAGGAGCCCGAGTCATTTTGGGACTCTGCCGTGGACAGAAACACTTTCTCATCCTGGAAGCCCTATGGAATTGGCTGTGCAGCTGAGGAGCCTGCTTGGGGGGCTTGCCGGCAGACTCCTGCCTACTCTCACAGTGGAGAAGGTGCTGGGGCAGCCTCTGCAGGTGCGGAACTCTACCCGGTCTGGCTCATTTTATTGCTGCAGACTGGCCACACCTATCCCAGAGGCTGAGGGTGGTGATTGGCTGTGCGGATTCTGGTGTCCAGAGATGGCCACAGCAGGTGGGGTGTGTCCCGGGAATGCTCATCAATGCCCACGTGTCCAGGCAGGGCTGGGCCACGCCCTTCGTGCACTCCAAGTTGTTTGGTCACTGTGAGCCCTGCCAGTGAGGGAACTCGTCTGGCCACCCCAGGGCCCTGTGAAGTTGGTGTCATCCTCAGCCAGAGCCTAGGAAGCTGCGGTACACACAGGTCGCCCAAGACACTCTCCATTCGTTCCCAGGGCGCTGATAGTGGTTCATAAATCATCATCACCCACACCTTCTGCTCCTGAGCAGGGCCCTCCTGACACCCTGGACTGCAAGCACCAAGCTCAGCTAAAGAGAAATCAGGGTAATCACCAAATTGCATGGGAAACAAATTTAGCAAATGTGGTCCTGTTTGAGGGTGACATGGCCTGTTCTCACGGCTTGATCCCCTCCTGCTTTCCAGCACAATCAGCCCTGCCTCAATTACCCTCGTGGGGCCCCTGAGGGAGGGCTCTGGCCCTACCACCCTAAAATCAGGCCATGGCTGCCTCAGAGTTGCAATCAGCCCTCATTGCTCCGAGGTGATCAGGCATAATTATGCAGAAGCAGTGCCTTCTGATTGCTGCACACATCACATCGCCCGCCCATCGAAGGCACCAAGACCTTCAGGCTTTCGGGGCTGGGGCTCAAGGCTGCTGGAGCCATGTCGGGGGCTCGTGTGTGGCAGAGGTGCCCACTCAGCACATTGAGAGCTCTTGGTCCTTCTCTAGGACCCTAGAACAGCCACGGCTGGGGGCAGAGGATAGAACGCTGAAGGTGGTAGGGAGTTTTGAAAAGGCCAGGGTTAATAAACAGGGTGACTGCAGTTGGATGCAGGTGCCATGAAGAAAATACAAGGGTGGCACACAGCATTGCTGGGAGTGAGTGGGTGGGGAGCACAGTGGAGCCAGAGCTGTGGGACAAGAAGGAGCCAGCCACTGGGGACAGCATCACTTGGGGCAGGAAGGGCCTGGAAGGGCTGGGAACAGGGAGGGGCGCCTGTGTATCCCTTCCTGGATACCTATTGCCTGCCCACTTCCTCCGTGCATGTGGGCCGTTTGGGGTACGTGACTTGTTCTTGTCCTCTCAGACTGAATTGCCAGACCAGAGGCTGGGGCCGAGTCAGGGTCCCAGCCAGCACAGCCTCCACCAGCTCCTATGGTCATGAGCACACAGCAGGCCTCCATGCCTGGCACAGGGAGTGATCCCTTCTGCAGCACTGCCCAGACTATACCGACGTACACCTCAGTGCCGCGTGTCAGAGGCAAGGCCTAGGGACAAGGAGATGGGATCACTTGCCAACTACACGGGACTTGCCAGGTGGGGCCAGATACAAGCTCGAGCAGTCCCCATAGTCACGTCTGTGTGACCAGGCTCCACAGAGCCACTTGAGGTCATGTGTGTTTCACCCACCATATTAAAAACCCCCGGGAGTGCGGAGAGTCTGGTCAGGGGAAACAGCAGAATTAAGAAGGCTAAGGTCTGGGGTTCTAGGACCCAGTGGGGTGCTGACAGCAGTGTGTCCTGTGTTCAAAGAGGATCTCGGATATTCGATCATCAAAGCAGTGACAACAGGCTGAGGCTGTAATTTGCTGATTGCCCTGGTTTGATCATGACACAGTGTTTATACAAGGATGGAAACATGGCGCCCTGCCCCAAAATATCCACAATTGTTCCATGTCAATAAAAACCACAACATTCTTCTTTTGCAGTACCTGGGATTAAACCTGTGGCCTTTGCACTGAGTTTATCCCCAGCCCTTTTCATTTTCCTTTTTAAATTGTAGGACAGGTTATTCATTGCCCAGGTTGGACTTGAACTTCTGACCCTCCTGCCTCAGCCTCCCAGAGTGCAGTAAATACAGACGTGCACCACCATGCCTGGCAATAAAACTTTTTCCAAAAGTTTGAGGCTTTCCTGGGAATATGTATGCCCCAGGATGCGGCTCAGGGGAGGGGACAGCCCTGACCTTCACCCACCCTCCACAGCAGTGATGTTGGTGAAAGACTCCTCATCCCAACAACCCCTGGACGCAGGCTGGACTTCTGGACCCTCTGAAGCCACTTGCACAGTGCCCAGCGCAGAGCCTCTCATTTCTATGCATCTTGGCGAGGCTGTTGCAGGGCAGGACTCTCGAGGAGCCCTGAGCAGCCCTCCTGGGCCTATCTGGCTGCATGGCTTCTGTGACATGGCCATCCCCGCTGAGCTCCGCCCCAGGCAGGCTGACAGAGGGGCTAGGGATGTCACTGGGGACAGAGGCTCAAGCTCCACAAGGCTCCTGACTATTCCCAGCTGTCCCTAGCCTCTGCTCAGAACCTCAGGTCTGGCTCCCACCTGCCTGCCCATCCAGCTGACCCCAGCTGTCACGCCTGGGTTTCCGTCCCCTCCATTGTGACTGACAGTGCCCTTTCTGCCTTAGAGTGGCTTATGTCGAAGAAACCAGGACACCAACGCGGGTTCCAGGTGGCATGTGACACACTCCTTTGTCTCCACTCACCGCAGGTGATCGTTGGATCGGGAAGCTGGGCCTGATCCAGGCTCTGTTCTCCACCAGGCAGAACCCATGTGCCCCACTGTCCCTGCCTCAGTGGGCCTCCTGGCCTCCTGCTCCTGGAGCCTGAGTCCTCTGTCCACCTTGAATGAGAAATTCAGAAGGGAAACTTTACAGCCGAAGTGGGTACTCAGGGTCGCTTGCCCAGAATAGGAAGTAAAAATAAATACAACAAAGGTGAGAGGGTCAGTCAATCTTAGGGGCAGGCTGCTGCCCGAGACAGGCTCTGATGAACCAGCAGGTGCCGGTGAGGCCCAGCGCACATGGGTGCTGCTTTGTGACCAGACAGGGTCTCGGCCGGGTCAGCCAGCCACTCTCCCGGGGCACCACTGGCCTGGCCGTGGTCGGGGCCCAGGTCCCCTGCTCCCTGCGCTGGCTGCACTCTCAGAGTGGGCGTCCCAGGGCAATTATCCACCTGACCGGCAGACCCTGAGCCTCGGCAGCCCTCCTCTCTGCCTGACACATCTCTCTGTTTCCCCGGAGAACCTGGTGTCCCGTCTGGGTGCTACCTGAAGTGCTCATGTTCCACCCACAGTGCCTGAGGACCCCTACCCTGGCGGCCTCCCTGCTCCCACTGTGACAACCGAATTCCCCCGCCCCCCCTTCTGCTTAGTGGGGCCAGCGCTGGCTCCATGCCCCTGAACAAGCCCCCTCCCTGGGCCTCTCTGTACCTTGGACATGGTCCTGCTCAGCTTGGCACATTGGAGTGGGACATTCCCGTCATTCTGTGCTCCTGGCAGTGCCTAAAGGACAGAGGGGTAAAGGCAAAGGCAGTTGTGGGTTTAGCCTTTCTCTTTTTGTGGCACTGGGGATGGAACCTGTGGCCTTCACACTGAGCTCCATCCCCAGGCCCTTTTACATTTTTAAAATTTTTGAGACAAGGTCTTGCTAAATGGCTCGGGCTGGGCTTGAATTTGTGATCCTCCTGCCTCAGCCTCCCGAGTGCTGGGATTCCTTTTTTTTTCTGGCACAAGGGATCCAATTCAGGACCTTGTGCTTGCGAGGGAGGCATGGTGCCACTGAGCTAAATCCCCAGCCGCCCCCCCAGTGCCAGGATTGTAGGTGTGTGTGCCACCATGCCCGGGTAGGGAGAGGGATTTCTACTTCTCTTTTGCTGCCTCACAGGCCAAAAGAAAGAGCACCCAAGGCAGAGACTCAGTCACCTCTGACACAAGGGCAGGGTCAGGGGTCAGAGGTCAAGGAAGGAGGCTCTGCCTCTCCTGGTGGAACTGAGGAAAAGGCAGGTCTGAAGGGGAAGCCTGATTCCTCTTTCCTGACAGACACAGCCCCTGTCACCTGTGGGGTGAGGAGGGACTGGGAATTTTCCTGCAGCCCCTGGAAGGGGACAGAGGTCTTAGGAGGTCAGCAGACTACTGGGGGCTGAGGAGGCAGTGTGTGCCTAACAGCTAGGGGTATCCAGTGCTGAGGCACATCGAGTGACAGCTCCAGGGACAACCTTGTACAGAACAGTCTGCACAAAAAGCACCCTATGACATTATGCAGTGCACAACCCACACAGCTGGACTAGGTGGACTTTCCACTGAAGGCTGATAAGGGAAATGACTTCCCCTTCCTGAGTATCAGGAAGACCCTAAGCTTTGCCTTAGGGCCCAAAGCCATCTTGGGAAGAAGGAAGGAAAGGCAAGGAGCATCCTATTGGGAAACTGAACTGGGACCAGGACATAACATTTTTAAAAAGAGAGTTCATTGAACCAGCACTAGATTGAGTTAAAGTTTAAGGTTTTCTTGCTTCTTGGTAGTGCAAGGTTATAGCTACTGATTGCGAAGCTACATGAGCCAGGCATGGTGGTGCACACCTGTAATCCCAGCATTCAGGAGGCTGAAGCAGGAGGATCACCCCGAGTTTGAGACCAATTTGGACTACATAGTGAGAACCTGTCTCAAAAAAGAAAAGAAGCTACATGAACAAAGGTATCTGAATGGGCTGTATCTACTTTCACCCCGAGAACCCACAGGCCCGGGGCTCCTCCTGCCTCACCAACACTTGTTATTATATGACTTTTGATTACAGCTACCCTAGGGATGCGAAACTATCAACCAGTATCTCACTGCAGCTTTGATTTGCATTTTCCTGATATCTGCTGACATTGAGTGTCCTTTTCTGTGTCTTTTTGGGTCACTGTTTAATTTCTCTGGAGAGATGTCTACCACATTTCTCCCCACATTTTTGTCCCTTTATTACTGAAGTGTAGCAGTTCTCTGTCTATTCTGGATTCACTAGCAGATTCATTATCAGATATGTGATTTGCAAACTTCTTCTCCCACTCTGTGCGCTGTCTTTTCACTTTCCTAACGGTCCCCTTTAACTACCGTGCTCATAATAAAGAATGAGAAAACCAACTGTAGGTGGTGTGAGGACTTAGCTTCTGCTGCACAGCACCTTCCCCTTCTGTCCCTGGAGTGGCTTCCTGAACTGCAGGTTGCCAGTCACAGGCTCTGTCTCCCACCCCCCAGAAGGGTCTTGGATGAGGTCAGTTTCCCAAGGAATCCTCACCTCCTCTTGCTCTCACCCCCATGGAGCACTGTTGCCTCCGGCCATCCCACTTGATCCCAGTTGTTTTTTGTTGGTGATTTGAACCAGGGCCCAGAATGGTGTCAGGAAGTACATGGTGTGAGCAAAAACTGCAGTGGATGTTTACATTTTTAAAAAGTATTGCAATAAAAGACAAGTTACTACGAATCCCCTTCCAAATTGTACTCCTTGCTTTGCTTCAAACACATCCCATGGTTCTTGAGACTGTCTGATGCAGCTCTGGCAGTTCTCTTTCGTGAGTTTCTTTAGCTGCGCCGAGGTTCCTGCCTCAGTGTCCTGATGTGCTTTAAAACAGTTCCCTTTCATGATCATTTTGACCTGGGGGAAGAGCCTGAATTCACCTGGTACCAAATCTGGTGAATAAGGTGCATGAGGACACAGTGTCACATTTTTATGAGCCTGCCAGGGGCATTCACCGTATTTGTGACCACATCTTACAAAGACACTCAGGAAAGAAGACTTCTGCAACTGCTTCAGAAAGTGGCAGGAACAATGGGTATCCACGCATTGCTTTGCTTGCTGTGGCAATGCCAGCTCCACAGAGACAGTGAATTGCGGAAGCCATGGTGCCCACCACCTCTGGAGGCAGGGGATGCTGGGCCCTGCTGTCCCATTAGGGGGAGCAGCCTGCTTTGTCCCCAGGCACCTGGCAGCCTGGAGTCAGAAGCTGGGCTGGGGCTGCAGTCAATGTGACTGTGACATCCTTGCTGTTACAGGGCGGTCCCTGTCACCTGTGCCAGCGGCTTCTCACAGACCAATCCCATTATTGCTCAGGGGGACAGACTCCTGGGCTCCTCCTTGTTGTGCAGGAGACATGGCCAAGGTCCTGCCGTAGTCACTGCCTGTGACTGAGACCAGCACCTCCCGGCCACTGTCACAGCCCTCCCAGCCCTCCTGAAGCCACCACAGCAGACTCAAATGTCCCGGCTTTTTTGTGTCGCCTGATGGTGGGAGGGGCTGTCCCCAGGGTGGTGCACACACTGCCTGGCAGGAGTCTCTGTCCTCCTCACAGGGAGTCTCCCCGGGCCAACTCGGGTGTCCTCAGAAGAGGCAGCTGGCTCCTTCAGAGTGGGTGCTCCAAGGGGAGGCTGGAGAAAGCCCAGGGTCTGTGGTGGCCTGGCCTGGAAGGTCATGCGTGGCATTGTAGAGTTCGGCCCCACACAGCCCCAGGGACTGTCAGGAGGTGGTGACAGATGGGGCCGTTCCAGGTGGAGAAGCGGGGCCTAAACCTGGGCTCCTTCCAGGCTGTGGCCCTCGGGGACTCCGCTCATAGGCAGCGGCTCACACCAGACAGCCTGATGGAACAACCAGGGCCATTTCATCCTTTCTTCTCACTCTTGAACTGGAAGTTTCATCCAATTATTTCCATCGTTTCTTGTGTATTAACATAAATATTTAAGGCTATGCGTTTTTCTCGGAGGAGCATTATCTCCGCCACAGTGTTTTTATTACTTCTGAATATTGTAAGCTCGGGCGTTGCTTTCCTCCTTGATCCAAATGTTGCTGAAGAGAGAGCTTTAGCATTTCTAAGCAAGGGGCCTTTTTCTTAGTTCTGTCTAGTTTTATTGCACTGGGAGTAGAGAAGTTTTTTCTGTAATTATTTCTTGATTTTTTTTTCTTCTCAACACAGTGTCTGGCTATGGACTTGAACTCATCATGTAGCCCAGGCTGGCCTCAAACTCACAGTAATCCTCCTGCCTCAGCCTCCCAAGTGCTGGGATTACAGGTGTACGCCACCACACTCAGCTATATTTATCATTTTTTAATAAAATAAAATGCATGTGGTTGAAACATTCTAATTGTAGCAATAGCATACATAAGAAAAAACGGTTCCAGGTTGGGGACAGAGCTCAGCAGTGAGTGCTTGCCTGGCCCTGGGTTCCACCCCCAGTGCTGCAGAAACAAGCAAGCAAGCAAGGAACTCTTTGTCCCCGTCCTGCCTCACCACCCAACATTGCCCCTTGGGCAGGTATTTGCAGCCATGCTTGATGGCTTTTCTGTTAGGGACCCTACGTCTCCACCACAGGCTGCTGATTCCAGACATTTAACTATGAGGCAGCCCACTCCCTCGCGCCCCTGGATATCCTATTGGGATTTGTGGTCGAATCCATTGCTGGCATTTCTATTGCTCTGTGTGACTATTGTTCACAGCCAAGCCCTAGAGTACACTATGATTATGCTTTTTTTCTTATGTGATTTCTGCTTTGTAATTGCCCTACTTGACGGTTTGCTCGGTTGTTACCATTGTTATTCACATATATTAGGAAGTCCCCAATTTAAACCTTTTCTTGACAGCACCCTGCCTAGAGCCCCTGACTGAACTGGCTACTGCAGTGGTCTTGTTTCCTTCTGTCCTCATTGTCTCCCAGGTCTGCTCCCTGGCCTCCTTCCTGGCTTGTGGCCTCATGTGCACCAAGCACATTTTCTAGTGGGCTTCTTAGTAAGTGCGGACTACAGAGGCAACACCTTCAAGGACTTGAGTGTCTAAAAATATTTTCTTTTACATTTTCATTTTAAAATGCTTAGTTTCCATGAGTTTAGTCTGCCCTCTATTTCCATGGGTTTCCTATCTGTGGGTCCCACCAACCATAGATCAAAAATGTTATAAAAACTGAATACATATAGATTTTTTTCTTGTCATTATTCCCTAAATGATATGGTATAACAGCTATTTACAGAGTCTTTACATTGTGTCAGGTGTGATAAGAAACCCAGAGATGGATTTAAAGTGTGACGGAGGATGGATGCTGGTTATATGCAAATGCCGTGCCATTTAATGTGGGACTTAAGCGTCCAAGGGTCTTGGTGCTGAAGCGAAGTCCTGTGGATATTTGCTTAGTCACTGTCCTCATCACTGGGGCACCAGCCAGTTCATCCACAACTTAAAGGAAAGGTTTATTTTGGCCTACATTTCAGTCCATGGTCAGCAGCTCCAAAGAAGAAACAGTGAAGCACAGGGCCTGGCAGAGGAGAGCTGCTCACCTCATAGAGGCCAGGAAGCAGAGTGGAAAGGGAGCAGCCGGAAGGGAGATGATATCTCCTCCTGGGTCACACCTCCAGGGACTATCTGACCAGGCCCTACCTCCCAGTGGCAAATCAGCTGTGAGTCCCATAATCCACTCATCTCCGCAAAGCCCGCCTCTGAGCGTGTGAGGTGTATGAACTGTCACAGGTACCAAGGAACCCACACTTGGTGATGATCTGGCTGGGGATGGAGTTCTAGGTCACAGAACATTCTGCTTCAGCACTTGTATCATTGTATCATTGTCTCCTCTGTATCATTGTCTCCACTGTATCATTGTCTCCTCCCTTTGAGAGCTGCTAGTGAGAGGAAGTATGGAGTTAGAGTGCTGGGCCCTTTCTGTGACCTGTTTTGGTCCCTTGGAAGGTATGAGGCTGTCTCTTTGCCCCGACACTCTAGCATTTTGTGGTGACATGCCTTGGTGTGGTTCTTTTTTTTTTTTTGGTACCGGGGATGGAACTCGGGTCCTTGTGCTTGCGAGGCAGGCGGTGGAACCACTGAGCTAAATCCCCAGCCCTGGTGTGGATCTTTTTTCCTTCATTGGGTTGGGCCTTGAATGGGGCCCTTCAGTGTGGGAACTAATGTTTTCCCATTTAGCAGTGTTCTCTTTCATTTTTTCATGAGTGATTTTTCTCTCTTTACTTTTCTCTATTCTCCCTGGACTCCTAGGACATTGGACATCCTGGATCATCCAGGTGACTTTTCCCATGTTTTTTTCCCTTTTGTGATTTGATCTACTCTCTGGAAGAATTCTTCAGCTGGATCTTCCAATTATCTTATTGAATTTTCAAGCTTATGCTGTACATATTTCATTTCTCAGAGCCCCTTCCAGGTCTGAGAATCTCTATTGCGGCCCGGATGCCATAGGTTCGCCACCACTGCTCCTGTAGAATGTCAGAGCCAGGACACCGACACTGATCCGGGCAGGGCCCAGAACACTTCCCAGGTGCCCAGCAGTCCTGTCTCCTCTCTCGCAGCCACACTGCCTCTCCTCCTACTCTCTCTGTCTCTAGGAATCACTAGTCTGTTCTCAATAGTCCTGTGGCCTTGTCATTTCAGTACTTGCACAAATGGAGTCATAACGAAAGTACCCACTGAGACTGGCTTCTCCTTCGGCACTGCTCTCTGGAGACCCTCCACACTGCAGTGTGGATCCGGAATTCATACCTTTTATTGCTGAACACTACTCTGTGGAATGCTTGGACTGCAGTGTGTCTAAACCGTTCGTCCTTCCAAGGATAGGTCTAGGTGTTTCTAGATTTTGTCTCTATGGATAAAGCTGCTATGAGTGTGTGCAGAGTGTTGCAGGAACACAACTTTTCATTTCTCCAGGATAAATGCAGATGAGTGCAATTGTTGGGTGGCTTAATAGTGGTGTATTTAGTGCTATAAGAAGCTGCCACCCTGTTTTCCAGATTGGCTATACCACACCACATTCCTACCAGTAATGCATGAACACACGGCTTCTCTAAATCCTCACCAGCATGTGGTGTTGTTCCTTTTTGTTTCTGAGACAGGGCCTTATTATGTAACCTGAGCTGGCCTTGAACTCACAATCCTTCTGCCTCAGTTTCCTGAGAACTGGGATTATAGGCATGTACCACCATGTCCAGCTTTATCATTATTTTTATATTTTTAGTTTTAACCATTCTGCTAGGTACACATCATATCTCATTGTGGGTTTGAATTGGATTTTCTTTATGGATAATGATGTGGAATCTATTTCACATGCAATATCTTTGCACATTCTTGTCATCTGCGTATCTTCTTTGGGGAAATGTCTTCTCATGTCTTTTGTACATTCTGTAATTGGATTTTTAAATATAAAGTTTTGGGTGTTCTTTACGTATTTTAGATACTAGGCCTTTATTGGGTAGGTGGTTTACAAATATTTTCAGTCTGTAGCTTGTTTTTTCTTGATTCAATTAACAGGGTCTTTTGTAAGCAAAAGTTTTAAATTTTGGTGAGGTCCAGTTTCTCAGATTTTCCTTTTATGGATCATGCTTTTAGTGGCAAGTCTAAGAACTTTTTTGCATGGCCTGAAGTCCTAGTGATTTCCTCCTGTTTTTTTCCTAGAAAGTTTTAAGGTTCGATATTGCATGTATAAGCCTATAATCCATTAGTCAACTTTTATATAACATGTGAGGTTTAGGTTGATGTTCTTTTTTTTTTGTAGCTATCATTAAAAAACTAATAAGCTAGGTGTGGTGGCACAAATTTATAATCCCAACACTCTGGGAGACTGAGGATTGCAGGAGGATTGCAAGTATGAGCCCAGAGTGAGTGAGATCCTGTCTCAAAATAAAAAATTTTTAAAGAGGGCTGAGGAGCTAGCTCAGCGTGAAGGCCTCAGGCTCAATACCCAATACCACAGCAAACAAACAACCTAATTAATTGTCTACTTTCTGGGACAGCTTTAGGTTTGTGGAAAGACTGAGAAAACTGTAGAGTTTTCATACAATCCCCACTCTCCTGCTCAGATTTCCTGTTGCTAACATCTTGCATTAGTGTGGTGCACTTGTTACAATGAATGAACCAATATCAATACATTAAAAAATTTTAAAGCCCATAGTTAACACTCAGTGCTCTACAGTTCCATAGGTTTTAACAAATTGTGACTATTAATAGTGACTGTTAACTCAATTGGATTAAGAGACGCCTTGCAGATTAGTAAAGCACATTTCTGGGTATGTCTAGGTGGATCATGTTAGCATGACCTTGGGTAGTGTATCTGGTCTCTGGTCCTTTCCTCCCTGTCTATTTCCCTGCTCTGCTTCCCAGCTGCCATGAACCAGGCAGCTTTGTTTTACCACACCCTTTCACATGCTGTTCCTGCCCTGGAGCCAGCTGACCATGGACTGAATCCCCTGAAACCATGAGCCAAATAAGCCTCCTCCTTTAAGTTGTGGGTGTGGGGATTATGTCCCAGCAATGAACGGGAAGGCTGATTCATACACAAATGTATCTCCCTGCACAGACTAATACAGAAGTTTCTCTGCCCTAAAAATGCCCTGTTCCTCAGTGACCGCTGATCTTTTCAGTCTTAGAGTATCGCCTTTCCCAGAGTGTCCTACATTTGGCATCCTCAGTATGCAGTCTTTTCACACTGGTCTTTTCCACTTAGTAACACACATTTAAGGTCTCCTCGTGTAATTTTGGGGCTTGATGGATCACTTATCTTTTTGAGAAATCACTGAATAACATTTCATCGTATGGATGTGTTCATCCATTCCATTTCTGACAGACATCTTGACTGCTTCTAGTTTAGGTAATTATGAATAAAGTTGTTCTGCACACAACAGTAGGTTTTTGTGTGAATATTGGTTCATTCACCAGCAATGAATAAATATCTGTTGTTCCACATCCTTACCAGCATTTGGTCATTTTTTTAATTAGCTTACTTTTCTTGTTTTGTGGATACAACATTTCTCTAGCCTCTATAAAAATATTAATTAGCATTTTGGGTCAAGTTTCTTACCTTATTGTTGATTTTCCCAATTTTCTTTTCCATGTTTCTTTTGTTTTATGTCTTTCATGTTTGGGCTTTCTGCACATGTCTGGTTATTTTTGGTTCTTTATTCATAATCAATAACTAACTGGATGTTCCTAGGTGGGGATTTTAGATGGGAGAGTATATTTTTTGGTTAATTGCAAGGCAGAACAGCTGCCTTCCTGGAAGACCACCAAGTGTCCAGTGAATTCCCTGATACCCTCCTTTGTGGAGAAGCAGTGTACAGCTTCCTCTGACTGGAGGACCATGTGGGACCGGAGGAGGAACATAACATTCACTGAAGGAAAGATAGCCCCTTTAATAAATGGTGTTGGGAAAACTGGCTATCTACATGCAGAAGATCGAATCTACACACCCATGTGGATAGCTAGTTTTTCTAACACCATTTATTAAAGGGGCTATCTTTCCTCCAGCGAATGTTTTTGGCCTCTTTGTCAAAAAATAAATGGTTGAATGTGCTTGGGGTTGTTTCTTCATCCTCTATTCTGTTTCATTGATCCTCACATTTCTTTTTGTGCCAATACCATGCTGTTTTTACCACTGTAGCTTCAAGTCTGGGATTGTGAGGCCTCCTGCTTTGCTCTTATTACCCAGGATTGCTTTTGCTATTCTGGGTCTCTTCTGGTTTCATATAAATTTCAGGATTCTTTTCTCCAGTTCTGTGAAGAATGCTATAGATATTTTGTTTGGGATTGCATTAAACCTATATATCAATTTTGGAAGTATGGCTATTTTAACTATATTGGTCCTGCCTATCCAGGAATAGGTGATATCTTTCCATTTTCTGATGTCCTCTTCAATTTCCTTTTTCAGAGTGCTGTAGTTTTTGTTGTAGAAGTCTTTCACCTCCATTGTTATGTTAATTCCTAAGCATTTAATTTTTCTTGGTGCCATTGTGAATGGTATTTTTTCTCATTTCTCAGTGGGTTCATTATTAGTATGCAGGAATGCTATTGATTTACGTGTGTTGATTTTGTATCCTACTGCGTTACTGAATTTGGTTATTATGAGTCTTTTGGTGAATTTTTGTGGGTCTTCTATGTGAAGGGTCATGTCATCTGCAAATGACGATAATTTGATTCCTTCTTTTCTTACACATATCCTATCTATTTATTTATTTAGCCTAATTTTCTTGCTAATATTTTGAGTATTATGTTGAATAAAGTAGTGGTAGTGGAATCCTTGTCTTGTTCCTGATTTTAGAGGGAGACCTTTCAGTTTTCTTCACTTAATATGATGTTGGCAGTAGGCTTGTCATAAGTGGCTTTATCAGATTGAGATAAGGTCCTTCTATACCTATTTTATTCTATGTTTTATCATAAGTGGATGTTAGATTTTGTCAGAGGCTTTTTCTGCATCTATTGAGATGCTCAGGTGACTTTTGTCCTTGCTTCTATTTATGCGATTAATTACATTGACTGATTTGCATATGTTGAACCATCCTTGCATCCCTGGGATAAATCGTACTTAGTCATGATGTATGATCTTTTTGATGATTTGTTCCATTCTATTTGCCAATATCTCCTTGGGGGATTTTTTGCATCTATGTTCATCATTAAAGAGATGAGCCTGTAGTTCTCATTTTTTGTTGGATCCTTGTCTGGTTTTGGAATCAGGATAGTGCTAACTTCCAGAAATGACTTGGGGCATACTCCTTCCCTTTTGATTCCATTAAAGAGTCTGAGGACTACTGGTATTAGATCTTCCCTGAAGTTACTGCAGAATTTGGCAGTGAATACATCAGGATCTGAGCTTTTCTTAGTTGGTAGGTTTTTAAAATTAATTCTCCAATTTCATTGCCTGTTTTTAGATAATTCAGGGATTTTTTTAATCTTCTTGGTTCAGTTTTAGTAATTCATATGTATGTAGGAATTTATGCATTTTTTCTGAATTCTCCAATTTGCTGGCATACAGGTTTGCAAAAGAGTCACTAATAATCTTCTGGGTTTCAGCAGTGTCTGTTGTGATTCCATCTCTTTCAATTCTAATTGCATTGATTTGGGTCTTTCCTTTTTTGGTAAGACTGCCTAAGAATTTGTCTGTTTTATTTATTCTTTTGAAGAAACAGCTCTTTGATTTTTTGATGCTTTGTATTGCCTTTTAGTCTCAATTTCATTGATTTCTGCTCTGATCTTTATAATTTTCTTGCTTCTATTAACTTTAGATTTGAATTGTTTTTCTAGGACCTTAAGGTGCATACAGTATTTAGTTATTCATTTGGGGTTGCTTCTTTTTTCTGATGTGGGCATTCACAGATATAAACTTCCCTCTTAGGACTACTTTCATTGTGTCCCATAAGCTCTGGTATGTTGTACCGCTGTTTTTGTTTAATTCTACAAACTGTAATATTTCTTCTGTGACCCATTGATCACTTAAGAGTATATTGTGTAATTTCCATGTGTTTGAGTAATTCCCATGGTTTCTCTTGCCATTGAGCTCTAGTTACATTGTGCTATGATCTGATAATATGGATGGTATGATTTTGATTCTTTTGCATTTGCTTAAGCATGCTTTATTGGCTAGTGTGTGGTCTATTTGGAGAAGTTCCATGTACTGCAGAGAAGGATATATTCTGTTGTTGAGTGGAACATTCTGTAGATCTCCAAATCCATTTCTTCAAGGTTTGTTCATCTTTAATATTTCTTTGTTGATTTTTTGTCTGGACAATCAATTTGTGACAATGGGGTATTGGGGTACTATGTTCTATTTGTTTTTACATTTATATGATTTTTTTGGTATCCATTAGTGCTCATTTTTCTTTTCTTTTCTTTTTTTTTTTTTTTTGGTACCAGGGATCGAACTTAGGACCTTGTGCTTGCAAGGCAGGCACCAGAACCACTGAGCTAAATCTCTGGCCCCAGTACTTGTTTTATGAAGTTGGGGTTGCCATTGTTCAGTGCATATATTTTACTAATTGTTATTTATTCCCATCGAATTATTCCTTTAACCAATATGTAGTGACTTTCTTTGCCTCTTCGATCAGTTTTGGCTTAAAATCCCTTTGTCTGAAAATAGGATAATTACCTCTGATTCTTTTCAGGTTCTCATTGTATGGAATATTGTTTTCCATCCTTGTATTTTAGTCCATGAATTTCTTTTTGGGTCAAATGTGTTTCCTCTACACAGGATACTATTGGGTTTTTTTTTTAATCCATTCTGCCAATATGTGTCTTTTGATTGGTTGAGACCATTCATGATGAGAGTTATTATTGAAATATATTGACCTCTTCCTGTCATTTCATTATTTTCCTATTGCTGATTCCCTAACTTTCCCTTCTACTGAACTACCTGATATCTTCATTCTATTGGGCCTTTTGGCATTGTTGGCTTCATTGTCTCTCTCTCTTTTTTTTTTTTGGTACCAGGGATTGAACTCGGGTCCTTGCGCTTGCACAGCAGGCGGCGGAACCACTGAGCTAAAAATTGTCTCTTTCTATAATATCTTTGAGAATTTTTTTGGAGTGCTGGTTATGTGGTCATTTTTTTAGGTGCTCCTTATCATAAAACTATCTTATTTCTCCATCAATTCTGAAAGATAATTTTGCAGGATGTGTCAGCCTGGGTTGGAAATTGTTTTCTTTTAGAGCTTGAAACACTTCACTCCAGGCTCTCCTGGCCTTTAAGTTTTATGTTGAGAAGTCTGCTGTAATTCTAATGAGTTTACCTTTATAAGTGATTCATTGCTTCTCTCTAGCAGCTTTTGAGATTCTTCTTTCTTGTGTTGGGCTTTAAGGATTTTGTTTATGATGTGCTGTGAAGAGGTTCTTTTTCTGGTCATGGTTATTTGGGGTTCTATATGTCTCTCTCACCTATACGTTAAATTCTTTTCCCCTATTTGTAAAGTTTTCTGCTACTATTTCAGCAAACAGGTTTTTATACCATTTGTGTTGCCTCTTGGTTTTTCACTAGCTACAATTAACCTTGGACTAGTCTTCTTTGCATTATCTAGGAACTCTTGGATCCATTTTTCATGTTCTCTTATTGTCTTTAAGGTACTCTGATTAATAGGTCACTGATATCAGCCCTGTCTTCTAGTTCTGACACTCTGTGTTCACACACTGGTTGCTTCTCCTGTCCATACTTTTGATTAAATTTTTAATCTCCTGGATTTCTCTCTGGAGCCTTTTTATGGACTCTAATTCTTTTCTATGCTGGCCATTTGTGTTTTGCATCATTTTGTTTAGCTCTGCTAACTTTTTATTAATGTCTTCTGTTTACTCACCAATCATTTTGCTTATCTGGTCCAATATCTATTAACATATCTTCTGTGAGCTTGCCAAATGTCTTATTGATCTGTTCTTGTTCTCTCCCTTGACGTCATTTCTAATAATTCACGTTGTGTGGCTTTTAGTTTCCTCCCTTTTGATGCCCCATGGATCATCTTTGTGGGAGTTGGGAATTTTTGGAGGCATTTTGTTGGCTTGTCCTCTTGTCTTTGTATTTTTTGATTGTTTTGTTGAGCCTCGAGGGTTGATTGTAGTGGACAGCTTTGTTTCTAGTACGGAGACCTCTTTAGTTAATGTCTACTTTTCAGTGGTGTCCTTTGGTCATGGCTAAATATTGGCCTTTGCCTCTGTTTCAGGATCTATCAACCTTCACTTACTTGGGATGGGAGACTGCAGCATATTTGGCCTAGGGCCTGGTTCTCCAGAAATGGGCCACGGTATTGTTTACAACCTCAAGGCAATCCAGACATTTGCATCTCAAGAAAACCAACTAATAGGCACAGCTATATCACATTGGCTATAGTAATAACATTAGCATCAATTATAGCAGCAAATACATATTGACTATTGACAGTCCCTAAAGCATGCACCACCCCTAACATAGAGAAGAGATCTATAATTATAGTATGAACATGAAGACAAACCAAATATTGACCTACTACTGACCTATAGTAAACATCTATTAAATGGAACAACTTTACCTTTACTAACAATAGACCGTATTCTACAGCAATAGTGTAAAGTTAGCTAGCTATCTAGAGATATCGTCATAAAGCTTAGTAGTTACATTAGTAAACATAGAGGGGTGGAGAACTAGAGAAAAAAAACCCCAAAATTTGAAAAATTAATGGATGGGATATGAGAAGGAGGAGAGGAATGTGAGACAGGTGGTCCTATTGAGGAGTAAAAGGAAATTAATAGTGTCAATGAACAGTTGCAGGAAAGAACAAACAAAATATAAAGAAAAAAGATAGAGAGCAAAATACAGGAAATAAAAGAAAAATAAGAAGGAAGAGAAAAAAGTTGAAAGGGGAAAAAAAAAGAGAGAAAAGAAACTAAGAGAGAGAGAAAAGGAAAAAAACTCCACTTCTCCCCCAAAACCCCAATGATGGAAATATAAAAATAATAAAAAATTTAAAATATTTTTTAAAAGATTAACTTAAGGGGCCAGGGATTTAGCTCAGTGGTTTCGCCACCTGATGTGCAAGCACAAGGACCCAAGTTTGATCCCCAGTACCAAAAAAAAAAAAAAAAAATTATTTTAAAGAAAAAAATCCTATGTTTTGGAATGACTGATGTCTTTCAAAGATCTGCAGTCTTGAGATCCAGCCAGTCATGATTTTCTCCACCCAGATTTAGGACAGGTTTTTGAGGTGCCCTCCCCATACCATAGTTCTTTATATCTTTCAGCCCACACTGTGCCCTTTGTCCTATTGGTAGACGGGAGACATGATCAGCCCTCTGGTCTCTGCTGGATTAGGCCACAGGGCAGGTGTTCATGTGGTCTGTACGACTTAATGCTGATAGTTGTGGTGTCTGGTTGCTTCTTTCTCTCCCCAGACACTGTCCTCGCCCAGGATCAGGTTGGTTGGTTTGTCCTTGCCTCTGCTGCCGCGTGCCAAGGAGAAGCAAAAATGTAGAGTCAGCTTGGAGTTGGTGGATAGTCATGCCCCTGCACGTGTGTGTACGTGTATGTATGTGTGTATGTACATGGGGCACATCTGGGGCAGGCCTGCTTACTTGCTCTCATTATTTTATAATGATAAGGTTAGCTGATACAAAAACCTTTAAACAACACTGGAGCATGTCAAGCCAAAAAACAAAGCGTCAGCGTCTCGCTGTTTTCTGCTGCTTTCCACTTCAGATGTCACACATCAGCATTCAGTAGGTATCCGATCGGGTGGTTTTCTATGCACGCAGACAGCTACACTCACAGAATGCACATCTCCGCGTCCACACTTCCTCCGCGTGCTGCTGTGGCAGTGTCTCTGTGAGGACCACGGGGACATGCTTCTTGCATCTAGAACAGGGGTCTGTAGCCCCCATGCCAAAGACTAGTACCAGTCCTGGGCCTGTTAGGAACAGGGCCACACAACAAGAGGTGAACAGCGGGTGAGGAAGCAGCCCTTCATCTGTATTTCCAGCAGCTCCCATCGTGCATATTACTGCCTGAGTTCCGCCTCCTGTCAATCAGCGGCAGCGTTAGATTCTCACAGGAGCCGGGGTGAGGGATCCGGGCTGCGCTCTCCGTGTGAGAATCTAATCCAGAAGCCATCACATCCCTCACCCCAGTCCATGGAAAAGTTGTCTTTCAGGAAACCAGTCCGTGGTTCCTATCTCAGTTACTTTCCTCGTTACTGAGACAAAATACCCAACACCTACAGTTTAAAGGAGAAGAGGTTTATTTTGGCTCGTGTTTCAGTCCATGGCTGGATAGTTCCAGGGCAGGAAGGCAGAAGGGCCTGGCGGAGGAATAGCTGTTCATGTGATGCTAGCCAAGAAGCAGAGAGGAAAGGAGGGGCGTGAGCCCTTTCACGTCACACACCCAGTGACCCGCCTCCTCCAACCAGACCCCACCTAACAGCAAGCCAGCTAGCATGCCCAGAGTCCAACCAGCCTCCAAATACAAGAGGCCTTGAGGGACATTTTTTTTTTTTTTTTTTTTTTTTTGCTTGTTTTTTTTGGTACCGAGGATCCAACTCAGGTCCTTGCGCTTGCCGAGCAGGCGGTGAAATCACTGAGGTAAATCCCCGGCCCTTGAGGGCCATTTTAGATCTGAGCCATAACAGGGCCAAAAGGCTGGGGACTCTTGGTCTCGAAGATTTTCCCTCTGAAGCAACTCGGGTCCCACTGTGAGGGTGAGCAGCTGGCAGAGCTTAGCTGTGGGTTTGCCTCAGGTCCTGAGACGAGATCATGGTGTTCTCGGGCAGCCCCAGCAGGGATGGGTTGCACGCAGCACCCTTTTATCAGCTGTCTTTTCTCCGGGACTCTCTAGAGGTGCTAGAGACAGGCAGCTGTGCGTCAGGGACAAGGCCCCCTTCCCATTGCTGCTCTGGTCCTGTGCTAGGTGCCTCTCAGCTGTCCTGACACTGTCCTGGCCTCTGTCCCTTAGAACACACACCGCACATGCCCCACTTTGGAACCTGGTACCTCTCAATCATCATTTATCAGGAATACCTTGTAGGCTGATGCACATGCATCTGCCTCATCCTTTTTCACAGCTGTGTAGCATTTCACAGCAAAGATGGACCACAATTTAACCATTTTCTAATTGATAAAACCTTGAGAGATCTATTTTAACTGCTAAAATCCTTGTGATATTTTAAATAGGTATTTCATATTATGTACAATGTTATGCAATAGTATGTCATAATACATAGCATATATTATATATCATATCATAATAGAGATATGTGGTATATGATATTGCATGTACTATATATAATGTGGATCATATTATATATGCATTAGATATCATATACCTATAACTATGCATTTTATAGTATTATAAACATTTTATAATATCATACAACAGTACATATTTTACATATGAATCTATATATGACATGTTACATGTGACATGTGTATAGTATGTGATTGACATGCATCATGTTACATATGTATTATATAGCATGTGCGTACAAACAGGAGTTGCATAGTGAATGTGTATCTCACAAGTATTTCAACAGGAGGGGTGTGCCTCAAAGCACCACGTGCATTGTCTGTTTCTCTGCTGCCTACTCTGGGCACCAGATGTGCAGTGTACTCTGCCTGGCTCCTGCTTTGACCTAACAAACTTCCCTTTCCTTAGAGAGCAGGGAGTGAGGAGCAGAGCCTGTGTTTAAGGACTGAGGTCCTCGGGCCTGTTTTCCTCCTCCACACAGCAGCAGCTGTGCAGGTCTGTCTGCACACAGACTCTTGATAAGACAATTGTGTGCCCTCCTGGAGCTCACTAAGGCCGCCCCTGGGGCCCTCTGGGGAATGCTGTTCTTTGGGCTCTGCATGAATTTCTACACGGACCGGAGAAGTACAAAATAGGAGTTGATCCTCTGTAGGATTCTGGCAGTTCTTTCTTGCATTTGACCTAGAACTACATTCCATTTCTTATGCTTGCCACATAACAATTCATCCATGGTGGTGTTCGGTTCCTCCTTTCTGCCTCCTGTGAGCCTGCACTCCTGAGTTTTTCTCACACCTCCTTCCCCATGGCCTTTGGGGGCTCCTCTTTCTCAGCCACCCTTAGGCTGGGGTGTGTCCTCCAACCCTGTCCCAGGTTCTCCTCTTCCTCCCCAACCTGTGCATGAATGACGCTGGACTTTTGATCTTTTAGCAACCCAGCAACCTTCCCCCAGCACTCTCTCCTCACATTCAATTCAGCCCGTGCCTTGTGGACAATGATCTTGACCAGTGGGGTTACTGTGTCTGCAGGACCCAGCATCCTTCCTGAGTCCCCCAACAGAGGCTCATGGACCTCCTGAGATTCTCAGTGTTCATGACTTACTGATAAATCAAACCTATGGAGGAAGAGGCAAAGGGCAAGAGATAAGTACAAGGGGCAGGGTAGAAGCCCATATCCCTGAACCCTGGCATGCAATGTCTCCATGTCCAGACTTGCTTCTGGCTGGTGGTGCACTGCAAGGGCAGAGCTGAGGATAAGCCTGACATGGGCACCTGGGGCCCAGGACACGTGCTTCCTCTGCTGGTGTCCCAGGGACAGGAGGGCTTGGGCCGGGGCTGCAGCACACCAGTGGACACCTACAGTGTTTATCTGGAAGAGGACCTGAGGGGCTTGGGTGTCACCAGCCAGTGCCCAACTTAAGATCTCACACATACTAAGTAGCTCCTGGATCTACCGGAATGTAAATATTCAGTGTTGGAGTTGGCTCATGCATATTTAGTGCATCATGAATATTTAGTGCCTACTTGGTCCTTCAGTGGCTTTTATCCATGTTCAGCACACACATGCTCTTATGTTCTTGAACACAACTCATGGGGCTGAGTTAACGATGCTTCACTGTCACATTCCACCTGCCAGGTTGCTTGCTGGCTTTCTCTATCAGAGTTGAGAAGGACCATTTTGAGGTTATTTATATATTCTTATTCTAAAACAATATACAGAAGTTGCTTGACTTGTGATGGGGTTGTATCCTGATCAACCTACAGGACAGGGAGAACATTGTACATCAGAAGTATTTGGAGCTGGACACTGTGGTCCATGCCTGTAATCCAGCACCAAAGGAGGCTGAAACAGGAGGATTGCAAGTCCGAGTCCTGCTTGGGTAACTTAGTGAGATACATCTCAAAAATAAAAAGTAAAAAGGTCTGGGGACATAGCTCAATGGTAGTGCACCCCAGTACAGGCCCAAAATAAAATGCATTTGGGCTGGAAGTGCAGCTCAGTGGTGGAACATTTGCCAGGCATGTGCAAGGCCTTGAGTTCTATCCTTAGTACTGCAAAAATCAAAACCAAAGCCAAAGCCAAAAACCAAAGCCAAAGCTAAATCATTTAATGCACCATGAACATCACAGCTTAGCAACACAGCACACTGTAGAGTCCCAGTTGTTTTCCCCTATGATCACGGGGAGACTGTCTTGCCCAGTGCTCAAGAGAGTATTGTATCACTAGCCTGGAAAAAGCCTGGAAGTCAAATCAAAGTACAGTTTCTACTGAATGTCTATTGCTTCCTCACCATGGTAAAGGCAAAAAGTCTTAACTCGAGGACTATTTATATAGCAAATGCACATGTCAGTCAACCTTTAAATTAATTTTATGAAACTATGCAAAATATTATACAATCAAAGTATACATAAAATATGTATAAGTGGTATTAAGGTTTTGATCTAAAATGTCCCTCGCAAGCCTCATATGCTTGGAAGGTGATTGGACCACAAGTGAGATCAGTGCTGGCCCACTGCAGAGTTCCTAGCTGGTCTGCTGTTGGGAGCTGGGGCTTGGTCTGAAGAAGCGAGTCACTGGGGGCACAACCTGGAAGAGTTTAATCTCACTTTCCAGCTCCTTCCTGTGCCTCTGCTTCCTGGCTGCAGGGGTTGAGCACCTGTCCATTTGTTGTGTCCCTCAGCCATCCTGTGCCTTGGAGCCAGCCAACCACGGACTAAAACTGTGAGCCAAAAGAAACTTCTCCTCCTTTAAGCTGGGGGTGTTGGGTATTTTGTCCCGGCCACAAGAAAGTGACTTAGACATGTGGCTTTAGAATAATAACAAAAGCAAGACCTGTGTATCACCTCAGTCAACAGAGGTGACACTAACAGGCCTTAAAAGCCCCGGTGAGCTCCCTCTCCACCCAAAGTAGCTCTCTCTTCTGCAATTTATGCTAAATACTTTGTGGCTTTTATTGACAGCTTCAGCCTTCACCAACCTACTGCTTGCTCTTGTTATTTCTGGATTTATGTAAATTGATTAAGTCATAAGCATGGTCTATGATTTGCTTATTTGTTCACAGACTGTTGAGACTTTCTTGAGTCTGTTGTTGATGGTGTCACTGGGGCTCCTTCGGGGGGACAGAAGTTCTTCATTTTAGTATAACTGTCTTTGCTTTTTCTTCTTCATTTGTTTAAGTGATCTCTCTTAGTTCCAAGGTCCAAGAAGCTATCCCCCTGTGTAGTCTTCTGCAAGGTTCAGAGTTTTCCTTTCACCTTCCAGCCTTCAACTCACTTGGAGTTGATTTTTTAAAAATTTGTTTTTATTAGTGTTTGTTAAAGATATAAAATATTGGGTTTCAGTGTGGCATTTTCATACACGTATGTAACATGCTTTGGTCAATCCATTCCCCTTTTACCCTCTCTTTTCTTTCTTTCTTTCTTTCTTTCTTTCTTTCTTTCTTTCTTTCTTTCTTTCTTTCTTTCTTTTTTTTTTTTTGGTACCGGAGATTGAACTCGGGTCCTTGCGCCTGCACAGCAGGAGGCGAAACCACTGAGCTAAATCCCTGGCCCTACCCTTTCTTTTCTATCTCTCTCCCTCCTCCCTCTTATTCCCTTCCTCTTGTCTAGTAATCGCCTCCCCTCTACTCTCATGGCATCTTTTTAAGATTCCACACATTAGGGAGACCATGTGATACTTACCACTGCACCTGGCTTATTTTGCTTAACATGATGATCTCCAGTTCTATCCATTATCCTGCAATGACAGGATTTTGTTCCTCTTTATGACTAAATAATACTCCATTGTAAATATATACCATGTTGTTTTTATCCATCTGTTGATGGGCACCTAGGCTGGGTTCCATATCTTGGCTATTGTGAATTGTGCTGCAGTAAACATGGGTGTGCAGGTGTCCCTATAGTGCACTGACTTTAAATCTTTGGGGTGTACATCAAGGCATGCTGTAGCTGGAGTTCCACTTTTAAACCTCCATACTGATTTCCACAGTGCCTGTTCCAATTTATGTTCCCACCAGCAGTGTAGGAGCGCTCCTTTCCCCCCATATTCTTGCCAACATTTATTCTTTCCTGTATTTTTGATGATAGTAGTTCTGACTGGGTGAGATGGACTCTCAGTGTAGTTTTGATTTGCATTTCCCTAATGACTAAAGAGGTTGAACATTTTTTTCCCACATACTTACTGGCCATATGTATTTCTTTGGACAAATGTCTGTTCAATTTGTTTGCCTATTTAGAGATTGTGTGATTAGATATTTTGGTGTTTTGTTGGAAGGAGGGTCTTTGTATATTCTAGATACTAATTTTCTGTCAGAGAAGGAGCTGGCAAAGATTTTCTCCCATTTTGTAGTAAGTCTCTCCACCTACTTTCCCTTGCTGAGCAGAAACTTTTCTTTGTGGTCGCATTTGTGGATTTTTCTTATGCTATTAGAGTCTTATTCAGAAAGCCTTTGCCTGTGGCTATGCCTTCAAGTATTCCCCCGGTTTTCTTTCAGTAGATTTAAAGTTTCAGGTCTTATACCTCAGTCTGTGATACATATTGAATTGATTTTGTTTTCTTTTATACTAGGAATCCAACTCAGGACCTTGTGCTTGCGAAGCAGGTGTGGTGCCACTGAGCTAAATCCCTGGCCCCTTGTATTGATTTCTGTACAGAGCACGAGGTAGGGATCTAGTTTCAACCTTCTACAAATGGATAGCCAGTTTTCTCAGTACCTGAGCCTAACTTTTCTCCAACTTATGTTTTTGGTTCCTTTGTCAAGGATCTAATGGCTGTATGGGTTTGCTTCTCTTCCTTTATTCTGCTCCATTGGTCTATGTGTCTATTTTTGTGCCAGTTCCATGCTGATTTTGTTACTATGGCATTGTGGAACAATTTGAAATTGGGTATTGTGTTGTCTCTGGCCTCTGTCATTTTGTTAAGGATTGCCTTGGCTATTCTGGGTCTTTTGTGTTCCCATAAGAATTTTGGATTGATTTTCACTTGTTCTGTGAAGAATATAATTGGAATTTTGATGGGGATTGCACTGACTGTAGATTCCTTTCAATTATATGGCTATTTTAACAATATTAAGTCTGCTGATCTGTGAACATGGGAGATCTTTCCATCCTCTGTGTCAGAAGAATTTTCCTCTTTGGTTAGGTTGATTCCTAGGTAATTTTTTGAAGCTATTGTGAATGGACTTGCTTTCCTGATTCTTTTTTAGCTAGTTCATTATTTGTATATGGAAAAGCTATTGATTTTGTATCCTGTTACTTTGCTAAATTTATTGGCTCTAAAAGTCTTTTGGTGGAGTCCTTTTTTTCTTTTCTTTTCTTCTGGTACCAGGGATCGAATTCAGGTCCTTGCGCTTGCACAGCAGGTGATGAAACAACTGGTGGAGTCTTTTAAGGTTCTCTAAACCTAGAATCATATAATTTGCAAAGAAAGACAATTTGATTTCTTCATTTCCTATTTGTATCCCTTTTATTTCTTTTTCTTGTCTTATCACTCTGGCTAAAATTTCAAGTACTATATTGAAGAGGAGTGGTGAGATTGGACATCTTTATCTGACTTCTGATTTTAGAGGAAATGCTCTCAATTTTTCCTATTCAGCATAATGCTGTGCATTGATTTTTTTGTAGGGTGTGAGGCAGGGATCTGGCTTTCTCTTCTGATTTTTGGCTAGATCACCAGTGGTCGCCACAGTGTTTTGTTTTTATTATTCCATTCATTTTCTAAGTTTCCACAGACGTTTCTGAGTGCTCCTCTGTTTTCAGCGAACAACTCCCCTTTTACATCCTGTGCTATACTTCAGATGTGGAAGGTCTCCCAATGCCCCGCAATGTGTTAAAGACTTGGGTCCCCAGCCTGGTGTTAGCAGGAGATGATGGAGCCTTTACCAAGTGAGGCCTGGGTGTTAGCAGCTAGGTCATTGGATGTATGTTCTTGAAGGGGATTAGGGGCACCAGTCTTTTTTCCTCTCTCCTCTTATGTCCTGGCCATGTGATCCCTGCCACCTTACCACAGCTCGGAAGCAATCAGGCCACTGGTTATGGACTGAAACCTCCAAAACTGTTAGCCAAAGGAAACCTTTCCTCTTCATAAGTATTTTAGATATGTTGTCACAGCAATGGAAAGCTGGCTAACACTGGCATATATTTGACAGAACATTTCACGGGGGCAGGTAGTCTTAGTGAGAGGAGGTGGCTCTTCCTATGAGATTAAAGGCAAGCAGAAGTACCCAGCTCTTTGTTCCTGGTCAGCTGGGCCTGTGTGTTGGAGGCAGGGCTGGGAGGGAGGGCTATGGTAAGTGCCAGGGTCTTTAGCTGGGGTTTGGGGATACAGTGGCTACTCTATAGCCAGGGAATGCAGCGAGGTGGATGGAGACACACATCTTACAGAGACCATTTGGGTTGTTTGTGGCATGTGGTTTGGGAAGAACTGGAATGATGGGGTGGATTGTCAGGGTTCCACTTTGCAAGCAAAGCTAAACCGAGTGCCAACTCCTCTCCATGTCTCCCATCAGGATTTCCTGTGACCTTCTGCAGAGAGGCACCAGAGATCATATCACTGCAGAAATCCCCTGCCCCATGCCTGCATGGTTTGCTCCCTGCCCTCTTTTTGGTCTTTACTCAAAGTTCCTTTCTTCAGTGAGAGCTTCCTTGACCCCTCTATGTAAAATTTATAGCCCCTCACAGCAAGTAATGCCCTGCCCCTCTCCTGGCCTGTTTATCTCCATGGAGCTTTTCCTGTTGGGTGCACTGTGCAATAGCTCATCTACTGGGTTCACACTTCCTCTTTCGTCCTGTGACTGCCCTAGTGTCTGATATGCAGTGGGTGATCAGCAGAGATCCATCCAATGAATGGATGACTAAGGGAGTGAGCAAAGATTCTCTTCGGTCCTGGGGTGTGGAGGTGGCAAAGCAGGTGTTAAGAGAGGGCCGATGAAAGAACATGCACAAAAATGGGGGTGCTAGCACCACACTGTGCCCTTGGTTCCATTTAGTGAACCCCCTCAAACCTCCTCCCATTCACAGCCTCTGGATTGCAGGGCCCCGAAGCCTCACACACCATCCCCATCTTGCTTTTCCTTGCTTTGTCCCTTTCAAGGACAATATCTCAGACATGGTCCCTGATTGACAGATGCAAACCTGAGGTCCCAGGGGGTAATGTAACTTTCTCAGTGGGCCAGCCAGATTCCTTGATACCCATGCAGCCTGGACAGAGGAAGTCCCACACGTTGGCCAGGGCCTCCCCCCCCCCGCTGACCTATATTCCCCCATCCCTAAGTTCATCGTGTCTCTCCTGAAGGTTGTTGCTTGGCAATGGTTGCTAGGCAAAATTCACAAGTAATGAAGAGTCGGGGCTCTTGATTGGAGGCCCTCAGGAAAGCCGAGGTATCTTCAGCCTGTGAGAGATGTGATTCTGAAGTTGTCCCCAAGATTCTTGTCCTGGGCTGGCCCACGAGGAGGGTGGGACAGCCACACACTTGGTTAGGTTTCATCCTGTAGCTGTGATGGGGTGAGGAAGAGCCTGTGGTCACCTTCCTTTATATAGATCCCTCCTGCTGGCATTGGGAAGAGAGCTGCCCTGTGTGAAAGTGTGATGCGGCTAGGATCTCGTGGCCACTCCCACTCACTGCCAACAAGAAAATGGGGACAGGGGTCCTGGTAACTGCATGGACCTGAATCCTGTGCATAGCCTGTGGGCTTGCAGAAGGACCTGGGGAGCTGGCCTCAGCTGAGGTCCCATACCTGGTGGGCTAACACCTTGATCTCAGCCTGGGGAGACCCTGAGTAGACGAACCAGCCTGCCTGGGCTGGATACTTGACCTGCAGAACAGTCACATAATAGGTGGGGGACAGAAGGAGTCACTAAATGTGTGGCCATTTGCCACCCAGCATAGAAATTAACACACGGGCTGGGGCTGAGGCTGGGAGTCCATTTCTAGGATGGACTTGGTGCTGAAGTTGGCAATTGGGACTGAGGAAGAGGACAATGAAGGAACCTACAAGGATTGTAGATCACCACCCTGATCCTAGTCTCTCAAACACAGCTCTAAGAAGATCTCTTCGAGGTAGAGGACAACCCCATTCACAAATGGAAAAGTGAGGCCCAGAGAGACTATGTGTTGCCCAAGCTCACACAACCAGGAAGAAACAAGGTTGGGACCCAAACTGGAGGGATTCCAACTGCTAAGGCTTGAAGTCCCCCTATGATTGGCAAAATGAAGCTTCCAGACCATTCCAGATCATTCCTAATCAAGCTTCTTCAGTGGGTGCATGCTCAGGGGACTTTGAGCCTTCCTGATTCATGTGTCTCCTTCACAAGGAGAAAGGATATTTGTCCTTTGGTGTTTAGACCTCCAACTGGCCTTGTGCTTCTGAGGCATAAGTCCTGGGTTCAGCAGTGTGGAGCCATCTGTAGTGTGTGTCCGTTACCCATTCTTTCCTCTGGAAATTTCCATTTCCATTGACATATAGTTGGGTAGAGCTTTCAATCAACATCCCACCCCAGTGGACTCATGACCCAGTTAGCCTTGATCAAATTCTCTGGAATGGGAATCTTGAACAAGGCCACAAGTATTAAGTAGGAACTTTTAACCTCCACTGTTGTAGTTTTCACTAGGAAGACATTCTCTGTGGTTATACCTGGAACTTCCTGTTCTGCCTCCTCTTTTCCCCATCTGGTACCATTAATCCTGCCTGATTTGTCAACTTCATTGGATTAGGAAACAATAACAAATCAGTAAAGCATGCTCCTGGGTGTGTCTAGGTGGGTTGTTGGAGGCGTGACTTTGGGTTCTATATCTGGTTCCTAACCCTTTCCTCTCCTGCAGTTCCCCTCTCTGCCTCTCAGTTGCCATAAGGTGAGCAGATTTCCTCTGCCACACCCTTCTGCTATGATGCTTATGCCTTGGAGCTTGCTGACCATAGACTGAATCCCACAAAACCATGAGTGAAATTAAACCTTGCATTTTTTGAGTTGTGGGTGTTGGGTATTGTGTCTCAGCAATGGGAAAGCTGACTAATATATCACCCCTGGAGAGGGTGGAGGTCCCTGACTGATGGGCATCAACCAATAGTCCAAGGTCCCTGGGAGCTAACTGGTACCAGACCACATTGGCGGGCTGTCTGTGTTGTTGTTATCCTCCCCTCCAGTGAGCAGAGAATTGTCCTTCCAGGTGGCTAGGGTGTCTATGCAGATCTGCCATACCTTCAAGGTGGCTGTACCGTGGTCTAGACTAGGAAGGAAGGCTGGAGACACAGAGTGCTGAAAATCTGTGTCTCTACTCCAGCTGACATTCAGACCTCACCCTGCCCCTTCTTCTCAGGTGGGGAAGGATGTTTACCTGCTGCCTTGGCCCCAGGGTGGCCTGGAAGCTGATTCATCCTGAATTTTCAGAACTGACAGAGTCAGGTCCTGGTTGGATCTTCCCTTTGTATTAGCTTAGATCTGTAATTATCCTGCCTAACTCATTGCAGAGAGCCTTGCCAATATGGGTAGTGTCTTCTTTTATTTATTTTTTTTGTATTAAATTCTTTTATTGGTACATTGTAGGTATACAACACAATTACATTTCTCATTGGGAATTGTACCTTTACATAATGCATCTT
>NW_004624900.1:2860028-2878005 GCF_000247695.1 Heterocephalus glaber
TGGGTGAAGTGGGACAGGGGCCGGGAGCATCGGTAGGGATGGTGACCCAAAAGCCCTTTCCTATGGGCTGGGAGCAGCGGGAGGGATGGTGGCTGGGAAGCCCCTTCCTCTGGGCCAGGAGCAGTGGGATGGCAGCTCAGAAGCCCCTCCCTCTGGGCCAGAAACAGTGGGAGGGATGGTGCCCTGGAAGCCCCTTCCTCTGGGCCAGGAGCAGTGGGATGGCAGCTCAGAAGCCCCTACCTCTGGGCCAGGAACAGTGGGACTCAGTACCTTGGTCTGGTGGTCTGGCGTCCTCTGCGTCTTTGTATTGTGGAATCAGGTGGCTGCCTGTCTGCAGCGGGGTGGTTCGGTGTCTTCCGTGTGACTCAGGACCTCATTAGGCCATGCACAGACCTGCCTGTCTGCAGCGGGCTGATTCGGCATATTCTGTGCGACTCAGGACCTCGGTAGGGCATGGGCAGACCTGCCTGTCTGCAGCGGGGTGATTAGGCATCTTCTGCGCCACCAGGTAGTGTCTTTCTTATCTGAATCATTGGTCTTCTGTCCTCAACACGATGAAGCGGGGACACTGACTCTTCTTGCTCGGGACACTGCTGATGGGAACCAGATTGACAGCCAGGACACTCGAGTCTGTGTCTGCTCTATTGAGGCCTGGCTGTGTGACCTTGGACAAGTAATGCTCCACTGGGGTAAATGAAGCAGCAGGTTGGAGGTCAACACCAGCCAGACTCCAGCTGCTGGAGTGTCACATAGCATCTGAGGGCCCTGTGTCAGCTCTGGGGCCCTCAAAGAAGTAAAAAACTGGTGCCAAATGCTTGGTGGCACTTACTGTGTGTGCCCCCTTCTCTGAGTGGGGTTGCCACCATTCTGTTTACCAGAAGAAGGAGATGAGGCACAGAGAAAGTAAGCAGCAGCTTGCCTAAAATCACATAGCTAAGAAATAGAAGAGCTGAGATTTGGGCTCAGCAGCTGACCTGTGCAGAGCTTGCCCTGCACACCATGTGCGGCCTGTCACCCTGTCTGTGCTCCCTGCTCTGGTGGCCTGTCCTGGTCCCTCCTCTCCCCCAACTTTGTTTTGCAGTGACCCCTAGTGGTCTTCTCACTCCAGCTCTGTAAGGGACAGCCTCTGATTGGTCCAGGCATGGAGCCTGTCCAAATACGGCCACAGGACATGGAGAAGTGACCAGGGAAGGTGCCCACTTGGGAGGGGACACTGACATTAGCAACTGGGAAGGAACGTGGCTGTTGGCTTAGAAAGGAGCTGTGGGTGTCACGGACTCTCTGAGCCTCGGGATGCCTCTGCCTTGGCCTGGCTGGGGTGTTGTGAGGATCAGTGGAGGAAATATTCTTGCCTTTTTAACTTCCTAGTGCTTTCTAGGGGGCAAAGTGTGTTTATCCCCAAGACACAGAGTGCTATATAAGCTATGAAGTGTTTTGTGAATGGCCAAGAAGTGTACACTACTGGTGCTGCCACTGGGGACTGCCCAGTCACCAGCCATTTCCCTCTGTCCTTGTCAACAGAAGAACCTCACATCCTTTGGGTAGAAGGATGAAAGTTCGAGGCCTCTGTGGCGGGTCCAGTCTGGGCCATCTGTGACTTTTGGCCAGTGACTGGCCTGGGTGGGTGTCACAGAATCTCTGGCCTAAAGAATGCCTCTGCCATGGCCTCCCTGGGGGGGTATCACGAGATTAACACCCTGTGGCCCTGGGTCCTGTAGGGGGTACAGGCACCGTGTTTTGCACCAGGCTGGAGGGCTGGTGGTTGAGTTGGGTATTGGGTTCCCTGTTTCTGCAACATAGGGATCCTGAGCACCCTGGGAAGTGGGGGCTGATATTGACCAAGATTCTACCTTGCTTTTCTGAGCAGCTGTACTCCTGTCTACCTGCCCGGACCTTTTATGTGCTTGTGTTCAAGCTAGAAAGGATTGGCTTTAGATCACTTCCATCTGAAAATTGGGATGAATGTAAAAGCTACCCAGGCCCACCCCTTCCTCTTTGCCCATGCTCCAGGTGAGTGGGGACATCCTCGAGCTTTCCAGCAGGAGCTTTGTGAAAACTATTTTGGAAGAACTTTTAGACATTTTCTTTTATGTGTCACACGTTAGTTTTCTAACAGTGACAAAACTCCAAGGAAAACAACTTAAAAGAAGGAAAGGTTTGGGCTGAGGATTTAGCTCAGTGGCACTGCACCTGCCTCGCAAGTACAAGGTCCTGAGTTCCATCCCCGGTATTGCTGCCATCCACCACCACCCCCTCCCCCACACACACAAAAAAGAGAAACGATTTGCTTTGACTTAGGGTTTCAGAGGTTTCAGTCCATAGTCCCTCAGCCCCATCATCTCTAGCCCCTTGCTGAGGGCAAACCTCATGGTAGAAGCCACTCACCTCTTGGCATCCAGGAAGGGAAGGTGGTGGGGGACATGACACACCCTTCCAGACCACACCCCTGTGACCTACTTCCTCCTGGGCAACTGGGCCCTGCCTCCTCGGATTCCCACCCCTAGTAGTCCATTCAGTTGTGAACCCATCCATGGATTAGTCCATGATAAGACCAGAGCCCCCATAAGCCAATCACTTCCCCAAAGCCCCTACTCTGGCATCCTGCACTGGGGACCCAGCCTTCAACATGGGCGGCTTTTGGAGGGTGGTTGGAGATCCAAACTATAACATGTTGTTTAAAATTTTAATTACAAAAGAGAAGTGTATATGTGCTCATTGTAGAGCGTTCAGAGAGAAGTACAGAATAAAGCATGGAAATGCACCCCTTCGACAGTCCTACGGGTATCGGTGTTCACAGTGCGGTGTAGCTCTGCCCTATCCTCTTTACACACACACTCACACACCACACTCACTCACACACCAACTTCTTTCTTTTTCTGTTTCTTTGAAACCTAAAGGGACCATGTCATGCAAACAGCTGATCTCTTTCCTGCCTGTATTGGCCTCCTTTGGACGCAGGGACCTGGTGACGGGTTTGGGTCTCCTGTTTCTATGTTACTGTTCCCAATGCTTGAAAATGAAAGTGCGGGATACTTCATTTGGAGACAGTGTTCCTCTGAACCTTGGAGGAATAGGTGCCAGAGGCCTGGGCCTGGGCAGAGGGCCCCTCCCTGGTGATGCCAGCTACCCCTCTATCCCTCTTCCTGCCCTTGGCAGCCTCTGGACTGCAGAATGAGGCCTTAGCAGCTGAGCGCTCCAGGACACCTGCCCCTGCCTGCCCTGTGTGTGGTGGAGGGACCTGTTAGGGAGGTGGGAGGGCGAGGGTCTTAGAGCAGACCCTGGGAGGTTGTGGGCCCTGCCTCTTGTGTGCCGGGTCACCCCGACACCCCAGCCCCAGCCCTCCTGCTGTGAAAAGCAGATGTAAATGGGGGAGGAATAATAAAGGGATGAGCAGAGATGCAAATACAGAAGCATGCATACCAGGAAAAGAATTAATATTGTTATCGTGCATGACATAAGACTTAGAAACAAGAGGTTTAAAGAAAGCTAACAAAGAGAACCTTAGAGTGTCAAAAATAATAAAATAAAAGAGACAAAAATGAGATTTAGGATAAAGAGATAAAAAGGCAAGAAAGCAATGGGCTGCCAAGCAGAAGGCACAGGCACAAAGAGCAAAGATTAGGAACAAGGACAGAGTTAATATCCAGGAAATAACTGTTCAAGTAGATGAAACCCAAGATTGGAAATGAGAATCAAGGGCTGAGGCATTATGAGTATAAACGGGTTTAAAAAGTGAAGAGAAAATACAATTAAAGAACAGCTCTCTAAATGATCCCCTCCCCTCCCAACAACACAAAGGAACCCAACCGCCTTCAGAGTAAATAAAGCGAAGAGGGGAAGATGAACGATAGTGAACTGAAGTTAGACTGCAAGAAGGATCGATTGGAGTAATGGAAATCAGTGAAATAATATGAAGGTAATGAGCTATGCAGTCATGAATGAGATCTCAATATCTCCCTTCTTTACCAGAAAGACCCCACACGGAAGGGAGATGCCTAGTCCCAGACTGGCCCTGGGACTGCATCCTGCCCACCGGCGTGGACCTGGTGACTGCCTCCTGCATCCCACACTGGACTCTCAGAGCTGGTGTCTCCACGCTGTCTGCCGGGGGCACTGGGCACCCTGAGCAGTCTCCAGTGCTGCTGCTGCTGCACACTGCCCTGCTCATGACCCTCACCGTTTTCAGAATTCTGCACCTTCCCCATTTGCCTCACTTCGAGTGCAAGTGGCGAAAGTCCCCAGCCACAGGGCACCCCAGGCTGGCCTGGTCACAAGACTGGGAGACGGTGCAGGAGGCTGTCAGATGCCAGCATGCATCAGAACCATGTGCAGGTGAGTTAAGCTGGGTCTTGACTAGCCCATGGCAGGGACCTGGACAGGCTGGGCGTGTGGCTCTGACAAGCCTGCGAAGAAAGACCTAGGTGACCGTGGGTGTCCTAGAGTTGCTGCTCTGCAGAGACCTTAAAACAGGCCTCCAGATGACCTCACCCTGTGTCCTGCAGCCTCGCTGCCCCTGTCCTGCTGAGGCCTGCTCGCCCCACCAGGGAGTCCCCTCAGCCCCTTCATCCTGCACGCCCGCCCTGCTCCACAGGGCACCTTTGTCCGGGGAAGCCAGAAGGCCCGGTTGTTCCTCGCCGACTCACAGACTCAGCAAAGGGCTTCCTCAGCTCGGCATCTGCCTGCACCTGCTCTGAAGGCAGGGCCAGTCCTCCAGGGACGCCAGAGCTCCGTCACTGTGTGGCAGGTTCTCTGACCCAACTCAGGGACATCAGATGTTCAGATTCTGAGGTTCTGATTTGCAAAGGGCTCAGCAGGCAGTGGGAGTTGCCAATGAAGGGCTGGCTGGGTGGCAGGGGAAGCTGGGCGGGGGCTGGGGCTGGGATGGGAAACTTCAGAGTGGCCCTGGGCTGTGGCTCAGGCTCCCTGTGGCCCAGGGAGGTGGGACTTCATGCAGCCACAGTGCCAGTGTTCCAGGGACTGTGCACAGGCAGTGTGGCCTCAGGAACTCATCTGGGGCCACACTTGCACTTCGGGCACCCAGCCGCATAGCTTGGAGAGGTATGTGTGGCCTTCCCTTCCTGGCACAGCTCCGCTGCCCTCCCCAGTGCCCAGGCTCAGCCTCACACCATCCCCAAAGGAACCCACGTGAGACCCCAGCTCGGGCCAGGTGGGCGCCCTGGGCATCTGCTGCTGCCCCCAAAGGGTCCAGAGGTGGCTGGGGCTGCTGGGCTCAAGCACTGGGGACCTGTCCTCTTGTTGGATCACACACCTCTAAGGGACCCTGGCCTTTACCTAGGGAAATGAGTGGAAAGCACAGGACTTCCTAAGCCAGGAAGGGGAGTGGACGCAGGGGTGGAGAAGAGAGAAAAAAAGAGAGAGGGAGAGCCAGGCATGGTGGTGCACGCCTGTAATCCCAGCACTCTGGAAAGCTGAGGCAGGAGGTTCTCAAGTTCAAGTCCAGCTTGGGCAACTTAGCAACTTAGTGAGATTCTGTCTCAAAATAAAAAAGGGCTGGGGATGTCACTTAGGGAAAAGGTCCTGGGTTCAAACCCCAGTGCTGGGGGCAGGGGTAGAAGGAGAGCCCCCAACATGTCCTGAGCCCGCTGCTGTGGGTGGCTGCGCTGTCGCCTTCCCAGCCTGAGATAGGCGTCTTCCCAGGTCTGCAGAGCCAGGAGGGGTTGGAGCCTGACGCTAGCCTCTAGGGACTTGGGCCATTAGGAGCTGCCCCCCTGCCCCTGCTGCCCTGTTGCGGGCCGGTAGAGGGGTAGGGCACGGAGCAGTAGGGGCATGGTCAGCTCCGTAGAGACCAGTGGTCCCTGCCCGGTCCTGGCCTGTCCACCTCCTCCTGCGCGGAGGGGGCTGGGCCGGTTCATCCATTCAACTGGTGGGGTCCCCACCCCCTGCTCACCCGCCAGGCCTGGCCCCTGTGCGGAAGGTGTCCAGGGAGCTGATTTCTCTGCTGCCGCCCTCACCTCCTCCTGAAAGATGCATGGGCCCTGAAAATTTCATCAAAGCAGCTCACAGCCTCAACTCATGGACTGTAACCCAGGCCTCCGGCTCACTGCTGGGTCAGCACAGGTGCTGTAGGGTGGGGCCGAGGAGGTGGGCCTCGAGCTGGCTCTGCAGGAGTGGGGCAGAGAGGGTACCAGGCCAGTTTAGGAGGGTGGGGGCACAGCAAGCTGCAGGAGAGGTGGTGGTGCCTGACCCAGGGACCCTGACTTTCTTATTGTTCAACCAGCACACTTTCACTCTTTCTCTGCAGCTTTTGTTACTGTTGTTTTAAAAGCCAGATAATGTCGAGCATGGTGGTGTGTGCCAGTAACTCCCAGCTACTCTGGAGGCTAAGGCAGGAAGATCACAAGTTCAAGTCCTGCTCAGGCAACTTAGTGAGACTCTGTTTCAAAATAAAAAAGAGGGTCGGGGATTTAGCTCAGTGGTTTTGCTGCCTGCTGAGCAAGCTCAAGGAACCAAGTTCAATCCCCGGTACCAAAAAACAAACAAACAAACAAACAAAGCAGAACAGTAGGCAACGCTGTCCCGGGGTTGGAATGTAGGGTGATACATGGGCCGAACACGCCTGCTTTCTTGCTGCTGTAGGTGAAACAGTATGGATGACCTCCCCCAAAGTTGCCAGGCCCTCCCCGAAGCCACAGTAGCTTGTTCCCCGAGGTCTCACCAGCCCTGCGTCTTGGAAACACTCGAAGTCTAGCTAATCTGATGGGGAAATCACATTCGTACAAATATGAAGAAGCTGTATTCTGGTCTCTCTTCAGATTGCATAAATCTTTTGCCTTTTACTAAAAATATAAAGAATCTGCTTTTCCTTGCACTCTTGGAGTGGCTTTCTCAGCAAGCAACTGTGGGACAAGCTGTCCTGTGAGCAGAGTCTAATGAGCTCATTTTGTCTTTTGTTTTTGGTTAGAAATTCACTGGTGCATGGTAGTTATACAGAAAAGTGGGTTTTGTTTTGGTAGATCTGTGCATGTGTATAACATGATTTGATTACTTTATCCTTCCATTATGTACTCTCTCCTCCCCTTCTTCCTCCTTTACCCTCTTGCTCTTCTCTGAGAGTCTAGTCTCTCTTCTACTTTCCTGTCATCTCTCTTTCCTTTTAGTTTCTTTCTTTTTTTTTTTAAGGTTCCACATATGTGAGAAAACATGCAATATCTGTATTTCTGAGTCTGGCTTATTAAACTTAACATGATAGTCTCCAGTTCCATCTGTTTTCCCGTAAATGGTGAAATTTTGTTCCTCTTTATGGCTGCATAATACTCCATTATGTTTCTTTACCCATTTGTGGATAAAGCCTAGGCTGGCTCCATGGCTGAGCTAGTGTGATTGCTCCAGAAACACTCAGGGAGGCTGCTGTCTCCATTATGACCCGACTTCATTCTTTCAGGAACATACTGAGGAGTGGTGTTGCAGGGTCCATCCGGTTCTCTGGTTTTAGTCTTGGGAGTCTCCATGCTGATTTCGGGCATGGCTGTGCTAGTTCACATTCCAACCTTGGTGTAAATGTGTCCTTCTCCCTGCATTCTTGCCAGCATTTACTGGTGCTGATGTGTGCGCGCCCATGCATAGGTGCTTGTGTGTGCACACACGTGTGAGCATGTATGTGTGTGTTTGTGAGTCTGTGTGTGTGTGTATCCATATCTTACTCAAGGATCTGACCCACCCCACATCTGGGGAGGAGGTGGCTGAACGTGAACACAGGGCCTTGTGGGAGGGATGACTGCACCCTCGGCCCTGCTGCACTGATCTGAAGTTAGGGGCCTGGCTAGTGACCTAGGACTAGGGGCCAGCACGGGCAGGGCTGTGGGGAGCTGGGCTGCTCTGGCTGGCCGGGACCTCAGAGGCCAAAGGCAGGGTGGCTGCAGCTCTGCAGAGCCCTGGGGCACACTGCCGCAGGTGCCAGTGGCCTCTGTTGGTTCTGTGAAGACTCAGCAAGTGGGCTGGTGGCCTAGACAGCCTCCCTGTGCCCTCCTGGCTCTGGTCTTGGGGCCTCCTGCTCTCCCCCAGGTGGACCCAGGCTCACGTCCAGCAAGGACTCCGGGCTGTCCCTGTGGGGGCCACCTCTGCAAAGCTAGCCAACACCAATGCTCTGCAAGCGTCGCCTAAGCTGGACTGCAACCCAAGGGTGGCCGGGAGGGCTGCTGCCCCTGGAGTATGTACTCTAGTTGGAGGGGACAGGTGAGGACACATATGTGGATAGCAGCAGGAGCACAGGAGAGCTGTGACGGAAAACGTGGGGGTTTGGGACAGGCTTGGGCTGGGGTTTGAAGGGTTCACAGGAGTTCGCCTATGGGCAGGAAGGCTGAGACTCGTCATCCTGAAGGCAGAGGGCAGAGGAGACTCAGCCCGGAGCTGCGGACGCGGCAGGTGCTCTGGAGTCCACAACTCTTGGGGCTGCCCCTACCCAGGCAGCCTGAGGATTAAACCGACTTTGCTGGGATTACTGCTGCCAATCTAAGTTCAAGTGCATTTTTAAGAGCTTAATTTTCGGCCCTAGGTTTCGAATAAAATCATCAAGTCCAGTCGATTAAACTCATTAAGGCGGGTAGACTGGCTGGTGTTCATACCACCATCAGATTCGGAGAATTAATTAGGGGCCTGTTATCCTTTGTCTGGATTAGCAGAGCCAGCCCAGAGGCCCGGGGTTTCTGTGAGAAGACAGCCCTGTAATCTCTTTAGTGGGGCCTGGGAGGCAGAGATCAGGGTGGCTTCTGTGGGGTCTTTGATTCCGCGGTTTGCATGTGCAGACCTGGGTGGGTGCAGCAGGCTCTGGGCCTTGACAACACCAAGCACTGTCCCTGCCCTCGTCCCAGGGTCTCATAGCAACTTAGAAGGAGGAAGAGGAGGAGGAGGAACAGGAAGAGGACGAGGAGGAGGAGGAGGAGGAGGAGGAGGAGGAGGAGACCTATTTGGAGGATATCAGTGGGCTCTCTTGCCTTTCAAAAATGTCCCAACCCCGGCCGGGGATTTAGCTCAGTGGTACTGCGCCTGCCTTGCAAGTGCAAGGTCCTGAGTTAGATCCCTAGTACCAAAAAAAAAATGTCCCAACTCCAACTGGTGGGGCCTCCAGGCCCTCCCTCCCTGTCAGTCAGGCCCGTGGGCAAGGTAACCCCCAGGAGCCTCCCTGTCAATCCTCAGAGACTGGGATTCGTCTCGGGGTGGATGCATGGAAAAGCCAAGCAAGACACATAGTTCTGATCTAGCCAAGTGTGAAAACGTGAGCCTAAAGCCGCCAGCCACCAGGACCCTGCCACCAGCATCACCACCTGGAGGAGGATGGGCACAGCGAGAGAGGGAATGTCACAAGACACAGGGTGAGCTTCTGGATCCAGCCACGCCTGAAGCTCACCCCCGACTCTTCATCACATGAGCCAGGCCATTCCTCCTCACCAGCATCTCTGCCTCTTGTAACTGAGGCATGGATCAACCCGGCTCTCAGACGCCTGCTTTCCAGCTCGAGGGGAGGAGTGGGGAGGGTCTTTTTTTCTTTTCCCTCTCATTTTATATGTGGAGGGACTGAGGCCCAGAGAGCAGAAGGGATTTGCCTGATATGATTATTAATGAGATCCTGGTCACCTGATGCCTGCCTTCCTGTGAGAGAATTGTCCCCCACATTCCTGGGTGAGTCTGGCCAGGCCAGTGTCGGGTGGGACTTATGGGCTGAGGGAGAGGCTGTGGTGACAGATGCCTGTCTTGGGGGAGAGGGCAAAGGCAGAATGAATACCCACAGTGCCTCCCACACGCCCTTGTCCCCCACTTCTTCCCCAGCACAGGGCCTGGGGACTGGCCCAACCAGGGTCTATTGGGCCCGCTGGGGTCTGTTGGGGTCTGATTTCTCTGTCCCGAGCAGTGGCACAGTGGGGACTGGGCTCTGGACGGCCCGAAGGGTGGCACCATGGACCAGGGCACCTTCTGTTGCTCGTGCAGCTGGGGCTTCGTCCTGCCAGGGGGCTGGGAAAAGACGGGTTCTAGAGAGAAGGCTGGGACCCACCCATGTGCTGTGTGGCCTTGTGTGTCCCAGATCACATGAACCCAAATGTAATTTTTTTTTTTTGGTACCAGGGATCGAACTTGGGTCCTCGCACTTGCGCAGCAGGCAACGAAACCACTGAGCTAAATCCCCAGCCTAGATCACATGAACCATGTATGCAGTGTAGAGCTCTCCAGTTGCCCCATTAAGGAGAAATAAATTTAAATGCTTTTATATATCAATACATATGTTACTTACTTGCCTACATTTATCCTTAAGGATATTTAAACCCAATGTCCTAAAAATCATATTGTTCAATGGGTCATAGAGATAAAATATCGATGAGATAGTCTCATGCATTTTATTGTACTTCATTTTCAAGATCTGGTTTATTTTTCTATACATACAGCTCCTATCAATTCAGAGGATAAAATTTCATCAGAAACACTCGATCTGTATTTAGATTTGATAAAATTTACTGTTGAAAGAGGAGATTTACATACCCAAGTAGTTTCAGAATATCTGATCTGATTTGAGCATCAGTTTTTAAATTTAAGTTACTTAAAATTCACTGAAGAGACGAACTCAGGTCCTCCATTGCACGGGCTGCCTCTTGTCTGCTCAGAGGTCACGTTTAGTGGTCAAGAGCAGTTCTGTCATTGTCACTGTCACCACAGAGTGGGGAGGGGCATGAGGCTCTGGAACCTGCCCGGCCTGTGCACTGTGTGCATTGGCCTCCCCTGCCGGCCCCTGGCCACCTCCTCTGGCTTCCACTGGACCCAAGCTCCCCACCAGGTGGGACGTCAGGCACAGAGAGGCACAGTGCCATCCCGAGGTGGCACAGTGGAAGGGGCAGGGCTAGACTGCAGACCCTGGCTGTGTCTCCTGAACCACATGGCTTCATGGGTGAAGGGCATAGGGCCCTGCCCTTGGAGAGCTCATGACTGTGTCAGGGGATGCCAGGGTGTGGGTGAGGCACTGGGAGAGGCTCCCTGGGACATGTGACCCAGAACTGTGGCTTTTGGCGGCACTCTTGGTTCAAGGGACAGTAGGGACAGCAAACTCAGGACAAAGGGAAGAAGCATTTCTGGACCTCACAGCAGAGCAGGGGTGGCCTCCGTGAGGTTGGACCAGGGCCTCGGGGTGGTGCCTGGCTCCTCTTCTTTCCATCCCTTGCCCTGAGCCAGGTGTGCCGCTGCACACCTATAATCCCAGCACTCCAGGAGGCTGAGGCAGGAAGATGGCAAGCTTGAGCCCCATGCTCTTCTGGGGTGGTTGGAGCTCGGGCTGGCTCTTAGGAAAAACTCTAGGCTTGTCATAGAGTTGTCAGCCACTGCACTCAAAACGCTTTCTGTCTCCCACAGCTCCACCCAAGGCCAGAATTGTGCCTTCCATGGCTCTGACAGGCCCTTGACCATCATAGGGGATTGAGGGAACCACAAGGACTGGCCAGGCTGGTGAACAGTGACCCTTGGGCCTGGGGATGGAGGTGGTTCTGAGGGAACTGAATGTTGGGGATCCCATGAGCTGTTGTTGTTACTATGTATGCTGGGCAGGTGCAGCCCATTGGCACTGGCAGAAAGCACTCTTCAAACCATGGAGCACTCTGCAGCCTGTGTTAGGGACCCCTCTAGGTGTGGGAGACAGACTTGCCCCTAGAGAAAGCCACCTTGGGGTCCTTGGGTCTCTTGCCCACCTCCCTGCTCTCTGCCCATCACAGCTGGGTACGAGCTCAGGTTCCCAGACCCTGGCCCATGGGCTTAGCCCTGACCTCCACAGCACAGGGCAGAAACCCCAATGGCCCTCCACCTATAAAGTGGGGATGCCGGTGCCTCCCGCACAGGCTTTGTAGGTATGCGTGCAAGTGTGTGTGTTGTACACAGGTGTTAAGTTCTGTGTGCGGGCTTCGGGCACACAGTGCATGTGTGCCTTACACGTGTTGTATATGTAAATGGGCTGTGCATGTGCCTCATGCCTGTATGCGTGTCATGCATGCATGTTTCGTGTGTTCTGAGCAGTGTGTACACGGTTGTGCAAGTATTACTCACTTTGATTCACATCTCACAGGGAGGAGTTGATGACACCGGGTTAGGATATGCTCTGCACGGCCTGGCATATGGTGAATGCTTGGAAGTGACCCTGGTGACAGTCACTTGAGTGTGGCATGGTCGTGTCCTCCTCACTTGGTCCTCACCGAGCAGGAGGGGTCAGAGTGGTCAATATTCTGGTGAGGACACAGGGGCTTGAAAAGATGTGGTCGCTCTAGCTTCCCACAGCTGGCTCTGCTCCTCTGTTCCTCCAGGGGTCCCTCTCCTGGGTCCTTCCTCTCACAGACTCAACCTGGAACTCATCCAACCACTTCCTTAGCAACAGGCCAGTGGGCAGTTGCCCCAGGTCTGCCTGCTTTCCAAGGAGACTCAACTCCCAGCCAAAAGGCTCTGTTTCAAGGCTCTGCCTGATGCTCCCTTGCCTACGCTGGGCTACAGTGTCCCTGTCAGTCCCCTGGGCAAGTTGGTGATGCTGATGTGGCTTATCTCATGGTGGACCCATAGGAAGCCTAGGTCCTGAGGTTTGGGCTTGGACATGTTTGTGGGGTTGCTGATCACAGCTGACCTTCTCCGGGAGATCACAAAAGGGACTTAGTCTCAAGAGATGACCACTCATGTCACCTGGGCACTGGGTGGCTAAAACAGATGCTGGTTCTCGGCAGGCATCAGGGATGGGGGCTCCTGTACACACTGCAGAGGAGGAGCCAGATGGGGCACAGGGCCCTGAGCAGTGGAGGAGAGACAGGCAGGAGTGGAAGAAAGCCTGGCTGTGTTTGAGCACAAAGCCAGGGCCTCCTGGAGTGTAGGCCTGAAGCTGGTGGCCTGAGGGTCCCTGCAGAGATGGCAACAGGGACAGACCTGGGGTTCTGGGAGCCTGGCACTGCAGGGGACACTGGGAGAATGGATGAGGGAGGCCAGGTGCTCCCCAGGGTGTGGGGTGCTGTGGTGACCTCCCGGGAGCCCAAAGTGACCCTTATGTGTCTGAAGGGGCCCCAGTGCTCGGGGACAAGGAGGACGCAGGGGTGTGCTCCAGACCCCTTAACTGAAGGACACACTGCCCACCCGCACACAGCCACCACCAGGCCTGTCCTCCCCAGGCTTCCTGGGACCCATGCAGGCCTGGCTATCCCCCAACTCAGTGCAGCTCCAGGGCCAGGCCCACCCAGCCCTGAGAAGTTGCCTGGTTGTCCTTGTGTCCATGGCACAGCTCGAGGTCACTGCCACCCTGTCCTGCTCCCTCCCTTCCTGCCACAGGCCTGAGCCAGGACCTCCTGGTGAGCCCTGCACCCTCTGACCGTGGCTCCCCAGTGCCACACTTCCCTGCTCCTGGGACCTGGCAGCTGAGTGTCTCTTTGTGCTGCATCCTGGGCCCTCAGCTTGTGCATTCTCATTGCAGTGCCCTCATGCAAGGTCCAGGAATGCGGCCAGGTGGGCATGGCTAGAGCGGAGCTCCAGGGCAGGGGCTGTAGTCAGGGCCTCTCTACACCTGAGTAGCCACGTCCTTGCTGGTGTGGGGACCTCTGGGAAATCTTCAGGGCTTTGGGGAAGACAGAGATGCCCACCATGCAGCCCGCATCCTGCTGGGGTGGCCAGCGTCAGCGAAGGGTGTGCGGGCAGACAGCTAGACCATGGCTGGGGCAGGGGAAATGGTTTGGTCTCTCTAGGGGTCATTTGGCCAGTGGGCCAACACCTTCAAATGGTCACAGCTTTGGACCCAGAAATTCTGCATCTGAGAATCAGTAATAAAGCAGTGGCTTTAATACCAAAATCTGAACAAAACCAAATAAGAATGTCAGTTGTGGCACAGCCAGCTCATTCTTGCTAAATATCCAGGAACATTTGCTAATCATGTGTCCAGACTGCTAGTAACATGGTCATGGTGGAAGGATTTACACCACTGAAATCAGCACTTACTACAACCCAGAGCTTTATTTCTCTGGAGAGCTGGTTTGGCAGCTCACCGCTGGCTCATTCACTGGAATACTCTGGGTTTACCATGTATCTTAGTTCCTTTCCTCACTTCCAGCACAATCATCCCATGGTCTTTGCCGCTTTCTGCAGCAGCTCTGGAGTTCTCTTTCCTGAGTGTCTTTAGTTGCACTGTCAAAGCTTCTTTGGGGTCCTGCCTTGATTCAAACTATTTCCCTCTTGTGGTCATTTTGACTCTAGAAAGAGCCAGGAGTTGCACAGTGCCAGTCCAGTGAACAAGGTGGATGAGGACACAGTGTCATGTTTTTATGAGCTGCCTTTCTGTTGGATGGTGCTCAGCAGCAGCATTCATTGTATTGATGATCGAATCTTGTAAACCTCAAGAAAGAGGACTCCAGAACTGCTTCAGAAAGTGGCAAGAATGATAAATGTGTTTGAAGCAAGGGGAAGGATTTGGGGGGGGGGGATTTGTGGCAAGATGTCTTTTACTTAACCCTGGTCTTGAACTCACTGTGTAGCCCAGGCTGGCCTCAAACTTGCAGTGATGCTCCTGCCTCCCGAGTGCTCGGATTATGGGTGTGCACCTCCACTCCTGGCGGGGGCTAAGGATGAAAACTCACCCTTCCACCTCTGCCATTCCACTGCAGCAGGTCACACAGGCGAGTTCCACACCATGAGGGTGGACGCTGTGCTCCCTCCAGGAGGTAGCAGGAAAACACAGGTAGCTGTGTCCCTTGGGCAGTGGTTCATGGGTCTGTGCCTCAGTTGCCTCATGTAGAAAAGAGGGGATATTAAGTGATGCATGAAGCTCATCTCCAAACCAGGCTCACACAGCACCACATAAGATGCCTTGTGTTTTCTGAGGCCAGGCATTCAGCTGGGACAGAGCGAGGACTGCAGGCTCCGCTCCAAGTCTGCTGCAGCTTGGCTGGGGGGTCTTGAAGCTAGGGGCGGGGCAAGGGCTGGGAACCCTGACATAGGGCTTCTCCATGTCACCTGGGAATCCTGTGATAGAGTAGCTGCAATCTAAGGGTGAGTGGGGGGGGGCGGCCTGGGAGCCATACTGCCCTTTAGGCCCTGGCTTTGGAAGACGCTAACGTCACTCGTGTCACACTTTGTCATTTGATGGCTCAAGGCAGGTCCCTGCGGACATCATATTATAAAAGGGACTTCCAGAAGGGTTTCTTGGTGTGACATCTTTGGAACATCTGATCTGCCACAGTACAGCTGCCTTCCTCATAGGGTCGAGGTGGGAAGCTAATTAACTCCACGATCTTCATAATGAATGTAAACTAGTGTTTGAGATGCAGCGAGCGCTAACAAGTGCTGAGATTATTGTGAGTATTAGTGAGTGCTGGAAGAAATGGTTCTTGGTACTGTTGGAGAGTTCATGACAGAAAACCTTACTTAGCTTTGGGAATGGATGGTCAGGGGAGATTTCCTTTGTTTTTAATTTTTATTTTTATTAGTACATGGATGCAATACATGATCACATTCCCTGTGGGGAGTTGGCACATGTACATAACACATCTTGGTTCTTTTTATGTTCCATCTCTCTCCCCTCTCCCTCCATCTTTTTGGGAAGATTCCTAGAAGGGAAATAGCTGGGTCAAATGGAATTTCTAGTTTTAGTTTTTTGGGGACTCTCCATACAGATCTCCATAGTGGTTGTAGCAGTTTACATTCAAGGAAGATTTCCTTAGGGAAGTGACATTTCAGCAGAAGGCTAGGGCAGAGAACCAGGGAAAAGAGTTTCAGGCAGAGAACACAGCATGTGCAAAGGCCCAAGGCCAGTGGTGTGTGTGTGTGTGTGTGTGTGTGTGTGCAGAGTGAACTGACCAGAGACCCATGCTCAAGGGCTGGATTTCTCAGGAAGCAAGGGCGAAGTGAAGCCTTATCTAAATTGGGGGTGTTTGTTGTGGCAGGGCCCTGAGATGTGCCAGTCAGCCCCATTTGCTCTCATAGGCCTGAGGGACAGGAGTAGAGGACAAGGCTAACAGAGGTTTCTTACCTAAGAACCCCGCTTGACCATCCTAGAAGACTAGGGCCTCTGGTATCCCAGTGCCTGCCCAGGGGATGACCTCCATCTGAGGTGGCTGGCCATTGGCAACTCCTTCACTAAGACCTGGTCCTCAGAATCAAGGGCCAGCTCAGTCCCTGCTGGAGCTCTGGCTCAGACACTAGTGGGCAGAGCCCATTCTGAAGGCTGAATGAATTCTGACCTCCTGCTCTGCTCAGGAAATGGCCAAGCCCCGTGACCTGGGCTGACCCTGCAGCTCCCATGGCCCCGAGAAGGAGGGATCCTCCTTGTGCTGACCCAGGGCTCTCTCTGCATTTTAAAGAGCCTGGCAGGTCACTAGGGGAGAAATTTGATTGCAGTCCAGTCAAAGCCTGTGGCACCCTGGCCCTTGTGTTGGCCACCCCTGGCTGGGCCCTCTGTAATCATAGACCAGGCATGCTTCGAGGCTGGGCGTCTGAGTTCCACCTCTGATGGCCTGCCCATTCTCCTGGGGCCTGTGGGGTCCCTGCCTTTGCAGGAATCCCCCAGACAGTGGTCACCACGAGGGCTGGCTTGTATCACCTTTGCTGTGTTGTTCTCTGATCCTGTCACTGCAAAACCAGCATGACAGAGCCCTGGGGTCACATCTTTAAAAGTTTATTTTGGATTGAATCCAGGGCCTCTGCACTGAGCTACATACTCCACCCTTTTTATTTTGCGACAGGGTCTTGCTAAGTTGTCCAGGTTGGCCTTAAACTCAGGCTCCTCTGGCCTCAGCCTCCTGAGTAGCTGAGATTACAGGTGTGCGCCATCTCGCCTAGCTTGAGTCCTTTCTTAGAAACCCTCCGCCTTGGGAATGATCTACCTCTTTTTCATGATTCCCATGCCTGTGGCAATGCCCATGGATGCCTGGGGAGCTGTGAAGCTGGGCCAAGAGTCTGGAGCCAAAACAGTGGCAGAGGGAAGAGCAGGGTGTCTCTGGATCCTTCACCCTAAGCCTGAGTCCTCTGTGGGCTGAGCCCCGTGGAGGCAGGGAGGACAGACTCCAGTCCTCCACCTCTGTGAGCAGTACGGCAGGAAGGCCCACGGGAGCCTCTCTAAGGGACTGATGGAGGTAGGTGGGCCCTGTGGACTTCCCTGAGTCCTCCTTCTCTGGTGTGGCCCCTTGGTGCCCCCATCTCTCTGCTCTGCTCCAGCCTCCAGGATGGCCCTTGAGCAGCAGGGGACAGGCATGGCAGATAAATATGACCCATGGCAGGTGAGTCTTTCTTTGAAAATGTGATTTGTTGATATCATTTTTATTTTGTTTGGGACAATTCTTTCTATCATGAGGTTGTAGCTCACGAAGGATGTCCTATCTAACCACTGTCTGAAACACTTTAGAATGGTGATAGAAATCCACACACTGTGTCCTCTGAGCCCTGTGAAGTGTGTGGTTCAGTAGTGATGAGCATATCCAACCCCAGGACGCTCTTCCTCCTGCCCTTTGAACAACTCCGTTCCTTCCTCCTGCATCCCTGGCAACCGTCCTCCACCTTGAATCTCCACGAATCCCAGGGCTCTGGGCATCTCAGATCAGTGTAATCATGTGGTGTGCGTCTTTTGCTGACTGGGTTATTTTTCTTAGCAGAGTGTCCTCAAGGTTCATCCATGCCATAGTCTATGTCAGAATCCCCATCCTTTTTGTTTAGACCAAGAAATGTTCCATTTTATGTATGGACCACCTTTGGTTTATCTCCAGAGTATGCCCAACTGGACTGAGGGCATCTGTGAGGGCTGAAGCTACTACCTGCTGGGTATGGTGACAAAAACCTTGCTTTGTACCAAGCTCCCGCTTTCAGAATTCTTTTCATTATCTACCCAGAGTGGATTCTTCTGGATCTCACGGTAATTCTGCTTTTAATGTTTTGTTCCAAATGAGTTGTACTATTTTCTTTTTTTTTCTTTTAATTTTTTTCTTAAATTCTTTTATTGGTACATTGTAGGTATACAACACAATTACATTTCTCATTGGGA